>VXCM01004627.1:22727-41147 GCA_014773175.1 Lucifuga dentata | reverse complement strand
GTTTTGCTCTGATTGAATTTTGTAGTTTTTAGCCATTATTTATTGCTAATTAGCATTTTTAATGAGACTCAGGACTCACTTCTTAGATTTATCAGATATATAAGTGCAATGAATGACTTGTGTTTTTATGTATTATGATTCACACTGTGAAAATATTCCTGTCAACTGTAAGCTGACATGGCAATAAAGTACTGAATTTTATTGAAATTTGATTTTAAAGGATTAGGGGATCTGGCAAAATAACAGAAACCCTAACATATGGTTTCATGATTTTTGATAATGGTTGGCAGTAATGTGACGGATATTTATTGGGTTCAATAAGATTTGGTCCTTCAACATACAGTAAAAAAAAAAAATTAACAAAATTATGACCGATATTAAACTTTGTCTTAGACCTGCTCANACAGTAAAAAAAAAAAATTAACAAAATTATGACCGATATTAAACTTTGTCTTAGACCTGCTCAGCCTCCGTTCTCAGCTCCTGTTCCTGGACTTTGAGGACGTCTCGGACGTGATCAGTGTGTGCTGCTGCCTGCCGACGGAGCTGAGTCCTCATCTCTGCCTCCATCACCTCCCTCAACTCTGACAGCTACACACACACACACACACACACACACACACACACACACACACACACACACACACACACACNACACACACACACACACGCACACGAGGCATATTAGATCGACAGCAGTTTCTCTGACTGAATATCGTGGTGAAGTCTCCTTTTAAAATTATTGATTAACAACATCAAATTACGAAATGTGACTGTGCTGCTGTGATGCCTGATCTTGTTCCAAAGGGAGATCAGGACAGATCCCCTCCATACCTTCCTCTCTTGCTCCAGTCTGGCCTCCTCCTTGCTGTGCTGCAGGGTGGTGTCCACAGCTTTCTCCAGAGCTTTCTGGTCCTCCAGTTTCTGCTGCTCCAGTGCTGCGTCGATGTGGATCTGCTCCCGGACTCTCTGTTCAGCCAGCTCTCGGTTCAGCTGGTCAATGCGGCGGTGCGCGTGGGCGATGAGGGCATTCAGGTCATCTGCAGACAGTTTACCAGCTCACACACACACACAGAAAGTCATTTTGCAAATGCTGCACATTACCTTTAGGGTGTTAAAGTTGTGCATGCTACTTCCCTCATGCAAAACATGAGATTTAGAAAAAAACATGGCAGGAGAATTTTGGCACCTGGACAGAAACTCTGAACTATGCACACGCACATTTTGGAGACTGAAGGATTTAGTGACACAGATGGAGAAGCAGAGGAATGAAGCCAGATTTCTCAATGACTGTCATTCCATCTGTCAAATACATAATACTAACACAGACCCGCTCTGACATCACAAATACAGTAATGTGTTAAAGTGTCTGTGTTTATGTTAGAATGCCTGTAGCTTAAGCCAACACTAAATAGCTCCTCCATACACACTAGCATGCAAAAGCTTGGACTCAATGTTCATGTTTTTGATAGAAATGGATTCACTAAAGTGGCATTAAATTAATGTAAATATATAGCCAAGACACTGGTAACGTTGCAAAAGGCTGTTACTGCTGGAAATGAATGATTTCTAATTAACTATTGACAAACAAACCACAAAGCCCCATTTTCAGCAGCCATTACTGTAATGTCCTAATGATAAACTCACTTTAGCGCATCCTTAATTAATCATGTTTCAAAGGTATTTGATTATTAGAGACACCGTTGTAATTATATTAGCATCAGAGTGCTACCACAGAGTATTATACAGTGTTTCCCACAGGCAGAAAATTTACTTGTGGTGGTGGGCAGGCATCCAAGCTGCCAAAATCACATCCATTCAAAAGAGAAGCAAAAGCTTTGGAGAAATCTGATTGGTCAGAGGGGGTTACTTTGACCAAGCCAAAATCTGACCTGAAATGACTTCAAAGTGCTTTGGTGTGACTAATTCTTCAAGAAAACTAATTAGCTATATTTATTTTATGTATTTTTGTCATTTCCTGTGCAATAGCAGCGTACTGATGTTTCTTTTTTTTTAGATCTGGGGGTGGCCTCAGACTTCTGGCCTGTAGTGTTTATGCGTTTCTTTTTTTTCCTCTTGTCATTATTGTCCTTTTCTGGGTGGCAATGGTTGTGGTTGACTTTGGATGTTATTGGTGTGCGCTTTTTTTTTTTTATTGTTTTAATTGTTCCTTGATTTCACTTTGTGTACAATGCCTAGAGTTTTTGGGATGTGAGCTTTATAATTAGAATTTTATTATTATCATTATTATTATTATATACTGATGTAAACATAGATGTAAACAATATACAAATATACTATTATTTATATNATTATTATTATTATATACTGATGTAAACATAGATGTAAACAATATACAAATATACTATTATTTATATATATTATATATATACATATTATTCTAATATTTTATTTTAATGTGTTATTTGTAAAGCGGCTTTGGGTGTCTTGAAAAGCGCAATACAAATAAAATGTATTATTATTATTAAAGTGCACGTGGTGTGTGTGTGTGTGTGTGTGTGTGTGTGTGTGNTGTATTATTATTATTAAAGTGCACGTGGTGTGTGTGTGTGTGTGTGTGTGAGGTCTTACTCAGTCCCTTCCAGCTGGCCTGGATCTCTGGAGTCAGACTGCTGACTTCCCTCTGGAACTGCTGCTTGGCTTCATTCACCAGGTCACTGTACTGAGAGACAATCTTAGCCTCCGACTCTGCTGACTGAACCTAAACACACACACACACACAGTAACACAGCGAGCACCATTAACCTGGTGNACTCTGCTGACTGAACCTAAACACACACACACACACAGTAACACAGCGAGCACCATTAACCTGGTGAACATGTATCTACTGTGATGAAAGTAAAATGTTCAGTCTAAATTTACAAGAATTTTTTTTTTATTAATTTTATTTTTTCAGTTTGTTTTTTTTCCTACTCACAATTGAACAACTGTGACTCTAAAAGGACCAGATTGAAGATTGTGGTTTAAATAAATATATCCAGGTACGTATTGTTGTGTTACATATTGCTTGAANCAGATTGAAGATTGTGGTTTAAATAAATATATCCAGGTACGTATTGTTGTGTTACATATTGCTTGAAATACAAATATACACACAAAACACAATAAACTGCAAATAAACTGTATTAAATAAATAAGAATAAAAAATAAAAAAAATAACTTTTTTAATAAAAAAAATAAATTGTAAATTTCAATATACATCCAATATACTCAGCAAGAAAATTATTCATTACNAATAAAAAAAATAAATTGTAAATTTCAATATACATCCAATATACTCAGCAAGAAAATTATTCATTACAGCCTTAATATAATCATAGAACAACAACCTAAGTCTGAGACTGGTTACTGTATTAGTTTAATTGGTGGTTTGAGCCACACTAATGATCTACACCAGCAGCTTCAATTTCAATTCATGTGGGCATTCGACCCAAATCTATTAGTTTGTCACTTACAAAATGTCACAACGATGAACAATCAGATGACCAGAACCAAAAATAATCTCATATATAGTTAACAGTCAAAGGCGCAAACAGATTTGATTGGAAAATATTTCAAAGTGGAAAATGCGGTAAAAACTCATGTGTCCAGTAAATGTTTGATATTTTCAATAAATGATATGTATCATACTATATCATACTAAAATTTCTGGCAATCAACCAGTTGTTCAATTGATCATTTAAGAAAGTGATCTGGACTTTTTCAGGAAGGTAGGTTGCATGTTGGGATCTTCAGAAACTGCTGAAACACTGCATGTTTGGTGAAATGATGAAATGGAACAGAGAATAAGAAAAAAACAAAACAAAAAACAAACAGCTTGGACCAAATGGATGAACAATTTTCCTGAGGCTGATGTTAAAGAGGAGAGAAGGCGGCAAACTGGTCAAACTTACCTTAGTGACCACCTTGTCCAAGTCTACCACCATGCTGTGGAGATTCTCTTCGGCTGCTAAAACCAGAGGCCGGACAGCGGCGACCTTTGACCCTTTAGCTTTGTCAATCACTTCCCTCAGACAATCTAATGATTCCCTAACATGAGAGGGTGAGATGAGAATGAGTGCGGACAAAGAGAGGAAAAGGTGATAACAGAAGAAAAGACATTCAGGATCCATATTCTCAGTATGTTCTCTGTATTTCTATTTATTTTTCGATACTCAGATTAAAGGACCATACCATCCATTTTGCATGTTTGAACCTAATATATTCAATTTTCATACATGTAACGTTACTGACAATCATTTCCCAAAGCATACTACTGGAACGGTGAATTAAAAATGTTTTTCCTACCTTCCAGACCTCCATTGGTTTCAGTTCATTCTGCTATTAAAATCAACTTGTTGATACTGTAAACGTTCTTGGGATAGGTAATCCATCATCACCAACAAGACGTGTATTCAGGTTTTTTTAGAAGTTATGTAATTTTAGTGTTTAAGCTCAATAAAAAGCGTGGAGTGAATGTATGCCTCCACCGGGGAATATAGTCCCAAAAGAAGACCTGCGTTTATGGAAAAATTTAAAGGACCGTGACTTCATAAGGCTGTGTAACTATTAGCAGGAGAAACATGGATTTTTAAGGTGGGTGTATCACTTGAATATTTGATTTTGAAAGATTAAGAGATTTAGCAAAATATCAGGAAAGCTGAAATACAGTTTTATCCTTTGGGAAATGATTGTCAGTAATGTAACATGTATGAAAACTGAATATATTAGATTCAAACATGAGGTATTTGATGTAAACATGGATGGAACTAACAGGTTTCTGCAGATTGCCAAATACACACGACACACTGTATAATTGGAGTATGAAGAGAACCCACCAGTTCAGGCTCATTCTGTTAGAGAGCAAATAAAATGGCAGCGTAACACTACATCATGTCTGCTCTGCTAACAACACATTTAACGAGCAGCACAAGTGGGTCAAGTTAGGTTAGTCAAGGCTAATGTCAGCTTAAATATGGAAACATTCACGCTAACAGTCTACATATTAAATAAGATGACTAATGAAGACTGTTAGCTTTAATGAACTAAAAAGTCTTCATGGTTAAAAATACACATTCAAATTTTTAATATTTCATTTCACTTTAAAATAGTTTTCTTTGATTCTGCCCATTTCTAAATTTGCTGTTACTTTGCTTTATCCTTTACAGCACTGAGCCTCTTAAAGTGTGTATGCATGTGTAAAATGTGTGTCTTACTGGGCTTTGAGCAGAGCAGCTCCGGCATCATTTACAGCAGAGCTTCTCTCAGCCAGGGAAGCTTCCAGATCCTTCCACTGGGCTGATTTCTCATCAGGAGGAACCTGGTACAGTAAGAACTCATGAGACACCAAGCACAGTCATATCACAGTCATTTGCCTTTCATTTTGTCTTACGTTGTGCACAACTGTTAACTACCAGGATGACATTAGGAAGTTACAACTCACATTAGGAAAATCTCAATAGATTAGCTTGTTGACATTGTCTTTTATATTAATATATGCAGCAGTACGTCTCTGTCCATACTCTTTTTTTTTTTTTTTTTTTTNTTTTTTTTTTTTTTTTTTTTGTCTGTACTCCGATTAGACAAAAATGTGAGTAAGACATATACATGGATGGATTTAATAAGATTCTGTAGTTTGCTAAATATATGCAATAGGTTGTGCAATCGCACTATGAGGAGAATCCACCAGCTGAGGAGAAGTATGCGATGTTCACGTTTCAACGCCTTAAAGGACACACACACACACACACACACACACAGGCCCAAAGCCAGGGGAGCTGGGGCCGTCACACCATTTTGCATGTTTGAGCCTAATATATTCAGTTTTCATACATCTTACGTTACTGACAATCATTTCCCAAAGGATAAAACTGTATTTCAGCTTTCCTGATATTTTGCTAAATCTCTNCAGGTCTTCTTTTGGGACTATATTTCCCGGTGGAGGCATACATTCACTCCACGCTTTTTATTGAGCTTAAACACTAAAATTACATAACTTCTAAAAAAACCTGAATACACGTCTTGTTGGTGGTGATGGAAATGATTGTCAGTAACGTTACATGTATGAAAACTGAATATATTAGGCTCAAACATGCAAAATAGATGGTATGGTCCTTTAGTAAGTCAATTTACAATCACATAGTCTATGTCTGTTGGTTGGACTAAACACACTCCGATATACCAGGATTTTAGTGTAACTATGTTTATGTGAACGTTCGAAAACTTGCTGCTTTAATCTCAGTAGAATAAACGTTCTGATGTGTGTGTAAAATGTACTGTGTGAGTCTTTCACAGGAACCAGTAACTTTTTCTTCATGTGCACCATGAACCAGGACCATGGTTTTCTAATCCAGGGTCGGTACACTCCGATGGTTCAGGAACCGTTGGCTGAGATTGACAGAATATCACTAAATAGTCAGATTTTTAAATTTAGTGTGTTTTTGTGCAAAGTACAATAAAAAGATATGCTTACGCTATGTGATGTTTATTGAAATTCTGACTTGCTCATAATGTGAAGTAATATTGAGGGGAAGCAAAAAAAAAAAAAAAAAAAAAATCACAAATCCTTCTTATTTTATTGGATCTGGGAGCCTTACTTTGAATATCTGGGAAATGAAAATGCCCAAAGGATAATGGCAGGCTATTGGACTTGGCCTGGAGAAACGTTTTTTTCAGCCCCACGTCACAGCATCAGAAAGGGTTATTTTTGTTTATTCGTACCTCTGCTTCCATAGCCTCCTTCAGTTTATGTGTGTGCCGTGAAATAGCCTGCAGCGCTGCTTCCTGAGCTCCTATGGCCTGTAGCGTCGCTTTAGCCGAGCTGGCCAGAGAGTCTTCAAGACCGACTGATATGGCTGGAAAACAGACACAGACACAGACAGACAGACAGACAGGAGGACAACAGAGGTTAACAGAGAAGAACTAATCACAGAAGTGATTTTCAATTCAATTCAATTCAAAAATACTTTATTAGTCCCTCAAGGGGCAATTAAAAGCATGTAGGTTGGCAAACAACAACATGAATTCACAGACTTCATACAGAACACCAAATACGGTAGAAGACAAAAACCTGCAAGTGCACAGTGCGGACAATAGGATTTAAAAGCCTAAAAAATACAGATTAAAAGTTAAAATGCTAATATAATGTATATATATATNAATAGGATTTAAAAGCCTAAAAAATACAGATTAAAAGTTAAAATGCTAATATAATGTATATATATATATATATATGTATACACACACACACATACATATATAATAGTGATAATACTAATGTCCATACCAAGGACTTTCCTCTTTTACCTTTGGTGTTTACCAGTCTTATAGCCTCTGGGACAAAACCAAACTTTCTTCTGTTTGTTTTACATGAAGGATGTTCCAGAGGGCATCAATATGAAGGAGTCATGAAGGACATGCGTAGGATCATTTATAATAGCATACGCTTTATTCAGTACCTGGTGGGAATTTAACTGTGTCAGCGATCGCTGTGTTTTACCAATAATTTTGGAACTAACATTTACAACACCCTGCAATCTATTTTTGTCTTTCTGACTCAGAGAGGAAAGCCAACAGATAAAAGGTCAAAATGCTTTCGACAAAGGACGTACAGAATAACTGCAGGGTGGTTTTATCCACTCCAAAGGAGTTGAGCTTACGTAGATGGTGTAGAGTTCTTTCCAAATCAGCTCAGAATGAGGCTCCTTTTATTATCAGTCCAACTAATATTAGAAGGAGTCTTATTCTACCAGTATTTGACTGATTTAGTCTCTTCTTACGTGATGCTTACTCTGACGCAGCTTTCTGCCTTTTGTCCTTTTTGAGCGTTCAAAACGTGCGTGTTTGGAACGGGCCAGACTTTATGGTGCAGCCTGCCATCATTTAGCTCTGCGCGTCCTCGTGAGCTAGCTTTGTTTGCTGTATGTGGTCGGGTTGAGACCGTGGGACTGGACCGGAGCGTATCTGCCGTGTGTGGACTACTTTTTACTGGCACAGCTCAATTTGAGAACCACTCATCCAGACAACTTCACACGTGACACTGTACGTCTTTGGGTCCTGAGTAATAAACCTGCTGAATTTCTACTTCATACGGTGCCAGGTTCTAGAGATATTGGTGCCACAGACAGATAGAGAAACCGTCTTTATAGGTAGACAGTCTGGGAGGTAGGAAAAACAATTCTAAAATGTACCACTCCAGTAGCATTTTGGGAAATGGTTGTCAGTAATGTAATGTGTGTGCGGTTTGTATATATTGGGCTCAAACATGCTAAATCACTGGTATTGTCCTTTAAAGAAGGGCCAGAAAATAATGGCACAGCTCAGGTTGTCTGTTGGTGTAACTAAACAGGAAGTAGGCCACTGGCTCGGCGTGACTGGGTAAGATTCAGCCCCCTTAGTGGAAAAGTGGAGGGGTACCACCATCTTTGGCTGCTGATATTAATGTCATGTTAATTTCAGACACAAACTAATTTTGTGTGTGTGTGTGTGTGTGTGTTGCAAACTTACATGCCAGTATGTCCTGTTCATCCTGATCTTGTTGAGCCAGTCTAGCTGTCACTTCCTCTACTGGACGCTCTTTTAACGGTTCCTCCGTTGCCGTGGTTACCTCTGAGTCAGGATGAAGTGCTGTTGCTACTGGAGTGTCCTTATGGCATTCCTGACACTCTAAAAACACACACACAGATGTCATCAGAGCTGTAACTTGCGTATCAAACCCGCAGCATGCTTCAGCCAACATGCCTGTCGGACCGTCGGAACGTGGTGGAAGCCCTCTTTCCTACAGTTTGACAGCGATTGGCCAGGTGTGCTGAGGTGTGAGAGTAGAGCAGGTTTCAAATTCTCTCAAGCTCTCTTTTTTCTTTCTACCACTTTCTGTGCTGAATTATTAAAGGACCATACTGACAATTTTGCATGTTTAAGTCCCAATAAATACTACCTGCATAAATGCTACTGGCATACAATTTCCAAAAAAAAAAAAAAAAANAAAAAAAAAAAAAAAAAACATATTTTAGTTTTACTGTTGTTTTTCCAAATCTACTTATGTTTCAAAATCAAATATTCAGGTAATACACACACCTTAAAATTCAATGTTTTGCCTTCTAACACTTATGCGGGATTGTAGATGACACGGTGGTTTTAATTTCTTGTTAAAAGCCATCTTCTCCTGGGACTATATTTCCTGGCGGAGACATACGTTGTCTTCCGTGTGGATGGCATCTGTATGGCTTTCACTAGTAAAGAATCCATGAATTCTGAGTTGAATCCAGAGTTCTGAATTCTGAGTTAAAAGTGCTGTGTAGTGAGGAAAAAAAAAAAAAAGATATTAGGGGTTATTTCTACCATCTTGGAGGAAACACAGGGAAACAACAACAGGATCCTCCCACACGAAGATGTTGTTCATCGCTAGCCTGCTGAGTTAATCCCAGAAGAGACTGTAGGGACTCCATCCATTTACCTCTCAACTGTTTTACGACCTCTTCAAGCATTAAAGCAATCAAGCAAGCGTTAAAGGACCATACCACCCATTTTGCATGGTTGATTGTAATACATGTATTCAATTTTCATACATGTAACATTACTGACAATCATTTCCCAAAGGATACTACTGGAACGGTGAATTAANTGTAAACGTTCTTGGGATAGGTAATCCATCATCACCAACAAGACGTGTATTCAGGTTTTGTTTTAGAAGTTATGTAATTTTAGCGTTTAAGCTCAATAAAAAGCGTGGAGTGAATGTATGCCTCCACCGGGGAATATAGTCATCTGTGTGTGTTCATCTGTGACCTCAGACAGATGAGAGAAGCACATTACCAGGCAGAGGAAAACAAGATAATAAGGGATTCTGCCTGTGGATGATGTGTGATTATTTCACTGTCATTGGAGCAACGCCAAAATCTGCCAGCTAATGACGTCATAACTTTAAGTACAGCAACAAACGGTGCATGTCTGTCTGTTGCTAGATTAAATTGCATATATATAAAAAATGGTTGTGCCAATCTTGGCATATACNGAAAAAAAAAAAAAAAATAGAACAAATGGTGCATGTCGATATTTACTTTACTGTCCAAAATGATTGAAATAGTACAACGCGAGTTCTGTTTTTGAGTGATTTTCTGCTTTAAAACGAAGGATACACACACACACACACACACAAAGAATGATGGAGAGGTGAAGCCTGTTGGTGTTACCTTTAGGTGCTGTTCCCTCTGAATCACACGGAGCGGGAACTGAAGGAGCCTCACCAATGGCTGAGATGATATGAGTCGCCTCTGCTGAAGCCTCTGCAGGAACACAAATAAAGTAAGATACAGACATTTTCTGTGTTTTTGTCAAAGTGTACGTGCGAATAAAGGAAAAATACTACAGAAGATAACTGTAAATGCTGTTTGCGAATATTTGTTAACTAAATAAATAGTGGAAATTGCAGTACAACTGGTTGTGACGGAGCCAGGAAGAGACACTGGTCAGGAAGAAAAAACTGAAGACATCTCAAGATGAAGAGGATAGAATGGATCACAGAGGAAGAGTGTTTGATGTAAAGCTGCTGCTTCATGGTGAGTTAATGGATCATACTATCAATTTTACACCAAACAAGTCCACCATTCCAGTCAGTTTAAGGATGAATGATTAATTCTTTTGCAGAAAATGAATGCATAATGCCATCATCTGCCAGGTATCCTGCATCACAGCACAGCTTCATTTTAGGCTGTTTGCATCATGTTTACGTCCGCTGAGACTGGGAGAGCGCTGGTTCCTTCCAAGACCAAGATCTATCATGTTCATCATCTCACGATATTTAAAATGTAATATGAACTGTAAAAATAAAATGTATTCTATTTAGCTGGTTATAAATAGTATGGCCCAGATTCATAAACTGTAGCACGATTTACCGCATCGCTATGCGCAAATATCATGGTGTAACTATGTTCCCTCATTCATAAATGCCTGTTAGCGACATATGTTAGCGTTAGCCTTAAAGAGGCGTTACTGTGATATTTCCTTATTTACATGTAGCAGTAGCTATTCATAAAACAAACCCACACGCTAACATGAAGACCTGCTTCATTCTGCTGGTAAATTTCAGCAGTATGAAATCTGGGCGACGTTTAAAAACTTTATTCAAACTGTACTCCTCATTATTAAATGGATGGATGTCTTTGGAAATGAATAATTGTATTCCTCTTGAAAAGATTCCATATAACCTGAGAAAAGTAACACCTTTCTGGGAATCTGGCAGCCATATTTAGATTATATAATACATCACTAACGCCACCATGGAGATGGGATCATTTTTGGCAAACCAAAAATGATCCCATATCCTCTTTAAAGTATATAATATCGTGTTAGTGCAGCTCTCTTTGTGTTTTCTTTTTATACACTGATCCCCCCACCCTATGAACCTAGGTTTATAAGGGAGGGAGTGGGTATTGGAATTAACCTTGTGTTTTGTATTATTTTCTGTAATTTGTTGAAAAACTCAAAATAAAACATTAAAAAAAAAAAAAGAAAAGAAAGCAGACCAAGAGAATCCTGATTACAACACACAAAAATAAATTAAAGTCCATTTTAGATCAGTTTCATTTGCCTATTTTATACATTACATGACTGCTGTTCAGAGCTACAGAAGCAGCAGGCTATTCTAGGCTAAAGTCTATGAAGTCAACATGAACTAAGCTTAATCTGCTGGCATTCTGTGGTAAAGCTCAGCAGCAGGCAGGACAGGAGGAACCTCTGAGGCTGCAGCAAAATGACAACCTGCACATTAAGAATTAATACTTGACCAAAATGACTATTTAGGACTTCAAGAACAACATCACAACATATTTTAGCATCGAATTCTCGTGATTCATGAAGTCCCTTTGACTGCTTTATTTATTAAAAAACATCACACGCTGTCAAGTCTATATCTGCACTTAACTGCTGAACATGGTTAAGGATAAATTTAGCTTTTCATGCTTCTGCACGCTACGAGAATCTATTTAACAATCTATCTAATCAGAATCGATTAACGATAACGTCATCAGATGTTATATCTTTTCCGCTTCAGAGAAAACAGCATGATGTCATTGGAGTAAATCTGATTAATTGTGCGGAACTAATTAATAATACACTGGATAACTCTAGGAGGATCTTCAATTTAAATAATTCTAATGAGACAACTGCATCACCACAAGAGATTTTTAAGGTCTGTGATCTTAATGCTGCTTCAGAGGCTTTTCAGCTGTGGAAACAATAAAATCTGACAGAATAACATTTTCTCCAATACTTGTTATTAAAGGACCATACCATCCATTTTGCATGTTTGAGCCTAATATATTCAGTTTTCATACATGTTACGTTACTGACAATCATTTCCCAAAGGATAAAACCGTATTTCAGCTTTCCTGATATTTTGCTAAATCTCTTAATCTTTCAAAATCAAATATTCAAGTGATACACCCACCTTAAAAATCCATGTTTCTCCTGCTAATAGTTACACAGCCTTATGAAGTCACGGTCCTCTAAATTTTTCCATAAACACAGGTCTTCTTTCAGGACTATATTCCCCGGTGGAGGCATACATTCACTCCACGCTTTTTATTGAGTTTAAACAGTAAAATTACATAACTTCTAAAAAAACCTGAATACACGTCTTGTTGGTGATGATGGATTACCTATCCCAAGAACGTTTCAAGTATCAACAAGTTGATTTTAATAGCAGAATGAACTGAAACCAATGGAGGTCTGGAAGGTAAGAAAAACACAAAATGTGTGGTATGGTCCTTTAATGCTGCTTCAGAGGTTTTTCAATAAACAATAAAATCTGATGGGAACTCCTAACATTTTCTCCAATACTTGTTAATATTAAACATGTTAAAAAAGTAAAGATAGCCAAATTTAAAGAAACTGCATATCATTCAACTATCTGCAGGTCTTAAGATTTGTGAGGACTGCTTATCCATCCATCCATCCATCCATCCATCCATCATCAGGGTCCATGGTATTATCGTGGATGCAGCATGCTGAGCAACATAGCCCATATGTCCTCCTCCAGACACTCTCAAACTCATCCTGGAGGATCCCAAGATGCTCCCAGGCCAGCTGGGATTAATAATCCCTGCAGTGTGTTCTGGCTCGTGGTCTGCTTCCAGTTAAATGTACCCAGAATATCTCCACAGTGATGCATCCAAAAGTCATCCTGCTTACATGCCAAAACTACCTCAGCAGCAGCTCAGCTCAGAGCTCTGTCCTGCATGTACACCACAAACTGCATCATCCATAACACAACACACACAGCATCTCATCTTCTGACTTAATCTTGTCCTTCTCATTAACACTAAATTAAGTCACTTTTCTTGAGCAAGCAAAGCCACAATTGTTATTAGTCTGTCTCTGTATTCAGTGTTTCCCATACACAGGTGAACATAGTACATAGGTGAAACTTAGGCAGCCTGCCCAGGTAAATGAAGACCCACCCAGGTTTTGTGGGATGACCAAGCCTTAAAAAAATACACATTTAATGATGTCATCAAACTGCTGACTAAATCACAGCTAAAATAAGGAATACATTTGTGATCTTACCGTCGTTTGAAAGGTTAAAGTATCCTAAAAAGATCCCATGATTAGGTTTTGTCACCATTAATCCATTTTACAGCAAAATCCCAGTCTATCTCCTTCCTTATGAGCGTACCGTAAATGCTCTAACAGTGACGGGTCCTTTTTTTTTTTTTTTTTTTTTTTTAAACCAGGCTTTTATTCCAGCCAAGTCATTATTTTTAATGTTAAAATATATGTAACCTCCACGCTTCAAGTTTCCCTCTGCTGTGTTATAGTTCATTACTTTCTTTAGTTTTCCTTTAAAACCCCACTGAGGTNAGTTTCCCTCTGCTGTGTTATAGTTCATTACTTTCTTTAGTTTTCCTTTAAAACCCCACTGAGGTCGAATGAAAACACACTGACTGTGTTACTGTGGTTGCCTAGCAACCACAGTAGTATACAGCCTGATAGCAGTCATTTTAAACTAGATCTGAGTGTTTTTTCCTTTTACTTTGCACTTTTAAGTCAAATAGCCATGTTAAACTTTTGTTGGAATCTTCTATTGCACATTTATCCTTTTTTTTTTTTTTTTTTTNTTTTTTTTTTTTTTTTTTTTAATTCTGGAGGAGGGACTTGGATGCCTGCCCACCACCACAAGTACAATTTAAAGCTGTGGGAGACACTGTTGCTTTATCCTATTAAAAACAAAAAGCACACAACACGTCTCAGATTGTTGCTACAGCAGTGAAATGAACAGAACCTATGCAGAATTAATAGTTGTTTCCTGCAGTGACCTGACATAAATAAGACTCAGGCCAAGTGAGTAGCAGTTCGTAACACATCATATGACAGATGAGTAGAAACCTGCCTTCTATGCTCTGTGCCGGCTGGGTTGGAGCAGGGATCTCTGCTGCCTCCTTTTCCTTCTTCTCTGATTTGGTCTTGGAGGGCTTGGCCCGCTTTTCCAACATAGATGGTGGCTGAGACAATTCCATCTATAAAACAGAAATAACAACTTGAGGCTAAAGTGTCTCAAAGTCTTTTTCTATACAATCACCTTGTAGAAAAGCTGCTGTGGAAAGACCTGACCCACTAACTCCACACTGCTGACAGACAGGAGGGTTTCCATATCATAACAGTAGCAGCTGGCTGTCTCTTGCATATTTTCTCCCCAAATTCCATTATGATATTTTGGACTTTTAAGCATACGTTAATATTTAATTTGGTTAATTTTCAAACGTTACCAATAAATAAGAATCTACTACTTCAGCTGTGGGGTTGCTACGCTAGCTGTGCTGACGTGCAGAAAACTCAGAAACTCTGCTTGTTCCTTGAGGAGCCGTAGACTTTTATTTTACAGCAACTCAACTTCATACTGTTACTGTCGCTATTACAGCAGCTATGCTATCCTGCTAACATCAACCTGCTCCTCACACTGCCACACACATGCACACATGCACACATACACAGCTCTCTTAAAGGAGTTGTGGTGCCCTCAGAACAACAGGCTAAAAACTTCTGGATCCAAAATATGATCCGGGTCACCTGCAAAATCTTCCTCTCATCATTATCTACCTGTCCTCAAATTTCATCCATATCCATCCAGAACTTTTCTAGGTTTATGTTAACAGACAAACGGATGCTGGTGATCACATACTCTTGGCACAATAACAGGATTTTGATAACATATAGTGTAATAATAATAATAATAATAATAATAATAATAGTAATAATAATAATAATAATTCCATCCTGACCTGTTTGTTGATGGGGGAGGGAGCATCATGAGGTTTGGGCCCCAAGGCCAGATCAAATAGCCTATCAGAGTAAGGAACATTCTTTTCCACTGCTGTTCTGAACTTTGGGTCCCACTTAGCGTAGAGTATGGTTCCTCCGATGCCCCCGCCTGCCGCCAGCAGGCCAGCAGCGAACACTTTAGCAGGAGTGCTACGGCAGACAAGACAAAATGGTAAACACTAGCACAGCACAGACAGATTCTTAAACTATAGTGCATGAATTACTGCATTGCTATGTGCACATATCATGGCGTAACCACGTTCCTCATTCATAAATGCCTGTTAGCGACATATTTTAGCGTGTGAAAAATTGAGACTATATTCCCCGGTGGAGGCATACATTCACTCCACGCTTTTTATTGAGCTTAAACACTAANATCCCAAGAACGTTTCAACTATCAACAAGTTGATTTTAATAGCAGAATGAACTGAAACCAATGGAGGTCTGGAAGGTAGGAAAAACATTTTTAATTCACTGTTCCACTAGTATGCTTTGGGAAATGATTGTCAGTAACATTATGTGTATGAAAATTGAATTAGGCTCAAACATGCAAAATGGCGGTATAGTCCTTTAATGCTTGATTTTTTTTATTTTTTGATGGTTTTGAGGGGTCCCTCTCAACCTTGCAGTGGTGCTGCATTGAATGACATGTGGCACCTGGATTCTGTACTTTGAGCTCAAAGTTCAACCAAATTCAAATATGACACATGTAAAACTCACCTTTCTGATGTGAGAAAACACATAAATGTAAATTTATTATCATATCATGCTGTGGTATGTTTGTATGTCTGTTATGTTGTAAATTGCTATTTACTCTACACTCGTAAATGAAATTATATTGTCAGCTAATGGGAAGGTTGATGGGGAGAGAAAGGACCAAAGCATTGAAATCACTTCATTTTAACTCTTAAATGCACAGGACGCGTCTTTAGTGACCCCGGATCACGTTACACATCTTTAATACATTCAGTTTTTTTTCAGTTAAGCCCTCAACCTCCTGGTATTTCTCAAACTCTTTCTTTTTAACAGTTTTATGGTTTCAAGTTGTCAAAATTGATGAAAATAATTGTTTTTCTAATGTTTTTCATTAAAGAGTGTATAGGGTCGCTACAGAGCCAAGGTATGTAACAATTTCACTTTTTGTTTTCCTGGTAAACAGGCAGCAGGTAATAGTTGTGTCTTCATCAACTATGCTGCTAGCTTACTGCTACAGAAAGACGCTGCAGCGCTGTGTCAGAGCTTCATGCAGAGCAGCNATGCTGCTAGCTTACTGCTACAGAAAGACGCTGCAGCGCTGTGTCAGAGCTTCATGCAGAGCAGCATTGTTGTGATGCTCCGGCTCTGATGACAGGATCTACAAGTCATTATAAAGATATAATATGGTAAAAAATGTTTTTTTGTGGGGTTGTTATCGTTCATAAAATGTTCTGAAAAGTTTACAAGCAAAAATATTTCACTTTGTAGCTCAACTTGTGTTGCATAAGTTACGGGTCTCTAACGACCTGACGTATGTAGGAATGGGCGGAAAACGACTCATGCATTTAAGGGTTAAAAACCCAAACAGTTAGGCATTTCCTACAGAAACCTGGCTGAGATCTCTTCTTGCTGTAAACATCAACAGGAGGTGTGTGTGTGTGTGTGTGTGTGTGTGGTGCTGTTTTACCTGGTCTCCCCTGCTGTGTAGTGACGATAATGTTGGAGATTTGGGAGGGGGGTTCTCCCATTTAAGTTCTTCTACACAGAGAGAAAACAGAGGAAGCTGTAATTGATTCTGAATGACGATACTTTCAAAAAGCTTCTTAATTTCATTTTGCATGTGAGGACTGGAAAGAGATGATTTGACAGTTATTGTAGATGAGGGTACAAACAAAATAATATGAGGGAATAAACAAAATCCACATCCACGAATGCTGAAGGACCATACCCGCAATCGTGCATGAGCCCAATATTACAACCAGCATACATGTTATGTCACAGACAAGCATTTTTCAAAACATAAACCATATTTTAGTTTTCCTGTTATTTTTTTTCACATCTCCTAATCTTTCAAAATCAAATGTTCAGGTGATACAAACATCTTAAAATTCAGTGTTTCGCCTTTTAACACTTTTGCACAATTGTAGGCAGCACAGCCGTTTTAATTTCTCCGTAAAAGTCATCTTTTCCTGGGACTATATTTTCTGGTGGAGACATACATCGTCTTCCACGCAGCTCATGTTGGATCAGTTAAATAAAGTCACTTGATAACAAAACAAAAAAACAAAAAACTTAATAGACATATTCTTTGTGATGGATTATTTATCTCAATATGCTTCAAGTTTTTAACAAGTTCATATTAATATCGTACTGGACTGAACTGAAGCCAATGACAGTCTGGAAGGTAGGAAAAACAATTCTAAAATTTACCACTAAAGTGGGAAATGGTCATCAGTAACATAACATGTATGTGGATTGTATATATTGGGCTTGCACAATCACCTGTATGGTCCTTTAATGTGTCAACAGATCAGAGCCTCATTCATGCACATTAAACTCTTCTATAGCCAACCGATATTCCATTTTGGGGACTAATGCTGTTATCACTATTTAAGAGTAAAATACATATTGATATTCTGTAGGCCAATATTGTTTTTAAACATAAATGTATATGTTGCAAGGACTCAAATTTAATAGTAAAATTTAGCTGCAACAGAAATATACTGGATGCAAGATATTTATAGCCAAATGATGGATTTACTCCTTACAGACTCCACACCATTATCTGTGGTTTTTAATTTTATAGTATGTAATACATTTTTGAAGTAATGGATAATTCTATACTGACATCTGTGATGAACATCAGCCAGGAGCAGCTATCCAAGCCCGTCCTGTCTAACCACCTGAGTGGTTTCATTTAACTTTATACTGTATATACACTAGTGTTCAAAAGTTTGGAATCATGCAGAAATTTTGAGGTTTTTGCTAGAAATCGATACTTTTATTCACCAAGATGTCATTACATAGTTAGAATTAAATATATATCCAAGACATTAATAATTTTACTGTTGGAAATGACTGATTTATAATTATTTACAAAAAAAAAAAAAAAAAAAAACCCTGCAA
>VXCM01004627.1:0-22702 GCA_014773175.1 Lucifuga dentata | reverse complement strand
TAAAAAAAAAAAAAAAAATGCTGATGATTTATCTTATTGAGCATCTTGGCCCTCGGCTTCTTTTCCTGTCCTGTCAGATCAAGTTTGACCTTTTCTCATAAGACAGTAATGAACACCCTTGTCTGAAAACTTTTCTTTGCATCTGACACATGGAATAACCTCCATCGTAAAACAACGACAGACGGATGGTTTTCTAGAGAAAGTTGATTTGTTTGGGCCATATTTGAACCCAGAATTGAACCTTAGGAATGCCAGTGCTACTTGCAACTTAAGACAAGTTACCTGGTTATTTGAACAGAATGATGGGATTTAGATGTGCTGACAATTACCAATTGACATTTAAACATGAGTAATTAAGGATGACCTGAAAGACTCTGTCATTATTATACCAGAGTAATGGCTGCTACAATTGGGGCTTTGCAGTTTTATGTGAATAATTAAGTATTTTCAGCAGTGACAGCCATTTGGAATTTTATTAATGTCTTGGCTTTAGATATAAATCAATTTAATGCTATTTTGGTGAATAAAACTAGCAATTTCTATTAAAAACATGAACATGTCACATTTCTGGGTCATTCTAAACTTTTGCATGCTAACATACAGTATAGCGACGCATGCGCACTCCTGTGTACCGTGACAGAGGCAGCAAAAATGTAGCATCGTTTTTAAAGCTTCAAAATTTAAAGCTTTCAAAATTCGTTTCAGAGATCTCTACTTGCAAGACAACAAAAGACAACTGAAAACACAAAAAATGTTGGTCATAACACTTTTTCCCAAGACCGCAGAAACACGTTTGACCTATCCGCCCTCTTCAGCTAGCTTACTTAGCTTGTGGTTAACATGCCATTTCGCAACTGTCACGGGGAGCTGCTCTTATCGACTCATTCTTAGAACGACGTAAACACATTCGCTAGTGTTAAATAATTTATAAGGTCATCCATTGAGCAGTATAATAGGTACACAGGTTTATCATTGTGTTTCGTGGTATTTAGTTTTTAGCTGCTCTGGCACCTTGAGGCAGGCTGTGGGTCACTTCTCAGGCTAACAAGCTAATGCTAATACGTTAATGTAATAGACCAGGTGTGCAGACGGCGCTTACCCGGGCTGTAGCATTTGCTCCTCTTAGACAAACCCTCAGCATGGTCCTGACTGCTTACAACCAATATATCCTACACAATAACAGCTGCAAAAGCTGTCACTTCTTCTTCTTCTTCTTCTTTCTCTTCTTCTTCTTCTTCTTCTTCTTCTTCTTCTTTCTCTTCTTCTTCTTCTTCTTCTTCCTCGTCTTCTTCTGCTACTTTCCAATGGCGATTGATAAACAACTTGAGTTGTCGCCACCATCTGGATCGGAGAGTTAGAACGCTTTGCCATTTTAAAGGACCATACCATCCATTTTGCATGTTTGAGCCTAATATATTCAATTTTCATACATGTAACGTTACTGACAATCATTTCCCAAAGCATACTACTGGAACGGTGAATTAAAAATGTTTTTCCTACCTTCCAGACCTCCATTGGTTTCAGTTCATTCTGCTATTAAAATCAACTTGTTGATACTGTAAACGTTCTTGGGATAGGTAATCCATCATCACCAACAAGACGTGTATTCAGGTTTTTTTAGAAGTTATGTAATTTTAGTGTTTAAGCTCAATAAAAAGCGTGGAGTGAATGTATGCCTCCACCAGGGAATATAGTCCCAAAAGAAGACCTGCGTTTATGGAAAAATTTAAAGGACTGTGACTTCATAAGGCTGTGTAACTATTAGCAGGAGAAACATGGATTTTTAAGGTGGGTGTATCACTTGAATATGTGATTTAGAAAAATTAAGAGGATTTTGCAAAATATCAGGAAAGCTGAAATACAGTTTTATACTTTGGGACATGATTCCCAGTAACATTCTGTGTATGAAAATTGAATTTTCATTAGGCTCAAACATGCAAAAGTGTGGTATGGTCCTTTCAAATGTCTTCTTACAAAATGGATCTAAAAATCTCTTTCCCATTTTGCCACCATAATTTGTATGAAGGACGTCCTTTTGATAATCTTGCTTCATTTTTTCCAGTATTGATTTTAAACTGTCTTTCTTGACTATAATTTAGGTAGTTTTTAGTTTATAAAAAAAACCTTTTTTTTAACCACAATAATTAATAATATGCAAATAGCATTACTATATAGCCATGCCTCAATAATGATATATAATATTGTCGTATAATATTGTATAATATTGTCTGTTTCTGCTGGTGTTTTTAGTCCTTCCTGCTTTCCTTCAAATACTGTGCAATATTGTGAGTAACTGAAAATTATTACCATTCTTTGCTATAATCACTAATCCCTGTACTGCAGTAAAAATCTCAGTGCTGAAATCAAAATGTATATTTTAAACAGTTATATCATATTGAACTGACAGGGATTCAAACCCTGGTTTAATGTGTATCCCCAATAAAGAAAATCGATGCAACAATTTGCATCAAGCTTTTCATATTATGCTATGTGGTAAAATTAAGAAGACCAAATAAGCCATAGTGAGTAAGAAAAATTAGCTAAAATATATATATATAGATATAGATATCTATATATATATAGCAAATTTTGCTAAAAAAAAATAGCAAAATTTGGTGGAACTCACAAACAAACAAATCCAATGAAGATGCAGTAAACACAAACCAACATTTTTGTTAAAGGACCATACCATCCATTTTGCATGTTTGAGCCTAATATATTCAGTTTTCATACGTTACGTTACTGACATCATTTCCCAAAGGATAAAACTGTATTTCAGCTTTCCTGATATTTTGCTAAATTTCTTAATCTTTCAAAATCAAATATTCAAGTGATACACCCACCTTAAAAATCCATGTTTCTCCTGCTAATAGTTACACAGCCTTATGAAGTCACGGTCCTTTAAATTTTTCCATAAACGCAGGTCTTCTTTTGGGACTATATTCCCCGGTGGAGGCATACATTCACTCCACGCTTTTTATTGAGCTTAAACACTAAAATTACATAACTTCTAAAAAAACCTGAATACACGTCTTGTTGGTGATGATGGATTACCTATCCCAAGAACGTTTACAGTATCAACAAGTTGATTTTAATAGCAGAATGAACTGAAACCAATGGAGGTCTGGAAGGTAGGAAAAACATTTTTAATTCACTGTTCCAGTAGTATGTTTTGGGAAATGATTGTCAGTAACGTAACATGTATGAAAATTGAATATATTAGACTCAAACCTGAAAATGGCTGGTATGGTCCTTTAAGATAGCTAAAATTAGGATATTAAAGAGCTGTGACAGTTGAATGAAGCTGGATATTTCATAGTTGAACAAAATACTTTATTGTCAAAGATGACAGTAACAATAAATAGAACAGTAAATCTTCAACAGTAAACTGTTAAAAAAAATAGAATTTTATAAATAGCAACTAAAAATAAAAGACAAATATAACAAAATTCTTCTACTTTTTTTCATATTTGGCAACATATATGCTGATATCAATATATCTGTGATATGTTAATACCTACCAATAATATTGGCTTGTCAATATGTTGTTTAGGCTTTATTTTGAACGAGTGTACTTTAAAATTTATAGAAAAGGTGTTTATAAGATGTTTGTTGGTTTTTTATGTGATAATGATACTGCGGCAGTAAGAACCTGTACTGACTGACTTTGTACTTTCTTCTTTACAAATTATTGTGCTGTTGTTTCTCATCATAGGAACCAACCTTACAGATCATATCCTGGGCAGGAAGTGTGTGATGGTCATGGCTGGTGTGACTCTGTTGCCTCTCTTGGTTTTGCCGGTTTTGCTGAAACCAATATACATGCCAGTGTGAGCAAATGATTCATAGGCATTGTAATTGTTGGGCAAGAAGTTCTCCTTGAACTTGCATTCATCACTGTAGTGGCCCTGAAGATAGACAGAGACAGAAAGTATAAAGAGTAAGAAACAGAAAAAAATATTGAATTTCTATAATTCATTTTGGCACAAAGCCAGATGTAGAGCTAAAATTTAATATCATTTTCATGGCTATCTTTGGATATTTCTTGACTCCAAACAAACCCACTTGATCTGGTTGGAGTGGATCAGCTGAGGTTTGTGATGTTTAAGATGATGATGATGCCTCAGATCAGGCAGCACAACTAGTGATTCTAGCATGAAATTGTGCTTCTCAGGTCATCTCTTATCACAAATGCAAGTGCAAATACCAATTTTAGAGGCCTTCCTACACTCCATCTGCAGTCTTTAATCAATGCATCATGGAATTTACATACAAATCAAATCATATCCTGGGCAGAAAGTGTGTGACAGTCATGGCTGGTGACTCTGTAGCACCGGTACCTTCATTGTCTATTTAAATATTCCAACATGGTGCCAAGATAGTCAATATTTTCTGTTGTACCAATAGGATCATTGATGCAGTATGTAAGTAATTCATGGAGGTTTTAAACTCTGCATCTTAACTCCTGCTACTGGTATAGAATTTAAATAATATACCAATATTGTGGAACTGAGCATGACATTGAAGGATTATACCATCCATTTTGCATGTTTGAGCCTAATATATTCAATTTTCATACATGTTACTGACAATCATTTCCCAAAGGATACTTCTGGAACGGTGAGTTAACTTTATCCTTTGGGAAATGATTGTCAGTAACGTAACATGAATGAAAATTGAATATATTAGGCTCAAATATGCAAAATTAGTGGTATGGTCCTTTAATGGCATTTCTGTTGCTGGAAGTAACAACACTTCAGAAGAAAATCTTTCAAAAAGTTCTCACCGAGCCATAGAGTTTCCCCTTGTTGTTCATGGCAACAAAGAGACGGCTCCTCATGCCGAACAGCGTCACCACGCCTTTCTCCACCGGGGAAATTTCAAGAAGACCTGGAATGAAAAATGAAAAATAGTTCCAGTTAGAGGACATTTAACCAAATGGTGGTGGATGTGAATATACAGTATACTGTTATATATGGTCTTGCTTAGGCTCTTAATGGAAAATTGTAATTTTACAGCTTGAGTCTTAATTTCATATTTTTGGCCATTATTCTGAGATATTTTACTCTCCAGCTCCTTTATTGGAATCTGCAGATGTAGTGACACTCACACAGATTCAAGATGCTGTAAAAACTGAATCATCATTGACATAAGAAACAATGAAAGGTGCCAAGTCTAATTAATATATTTCCTCAACAGTTTCTCCTGAACAAAAACATATTTGAATGCCAATAAACATGTGATTCATTACATTTGCAATGGAAAGAAAAAGGGATTCAGACTTCATGATCCAACTTCAAGTGGAAATGTGAAGCTGAGATGATGTTAAATATTATGTGTGTGATGCAAGTTAAGACTAATACAAGTTAAACTAATACAAAATCCTATATATATATATATATATATTTTCTGTTTGGTTTTTGTTGGAAAAAAGTGAAATCGGTGTTGGGCTACAGCTAGGTCTGTGAAATAGACCGTACTGTCATGATATCGCTCATGACAATACGGTATAATTTTTTTAATATGATAATAATTTCACATATCATATATCATATCATATCTCTCTATCATGTCATATGTCACATCATAATATTGTTCATATTGTGGCATGATGATGTATTGATGAATTTTCATATTATGTGCAACAAAAGGAAAGAACAACATGCCCTGAAGTAGCAGTCAGTGTCTGATGAATGAAGCTGCCTTTGTTGTTTGTATTTCAGCTACAACACAACAAATTAGCTTCTCCTCCTGAAGCAGAATGTATCTATGTTCCCCAGTTCAATATTCTGCTAACACACATTAAGTGTGTGTGTGTTAAACCGAACCCTAGCCTATTATGTGCTCTACTGTGCTATATAGAGCTGGAGAACATAGGAATGATTCCGACGCAGAAACATCAAATCAAGTCAAGTTTATTTGAAGCCCAATATCACATATAATGGTTCAAAGGGCTTTACAGACCCACACAGTAGAAGTTCCTGACCAGCCCAAGTTTTCTAAGGCTGGATTTACACGACTATGCACATGTGACCTGATTCTGATCTTTTGCTCACATGTGACACGTATCAGACATGCTTCCTGAAGATGTAAATGGTAAAAAACCACATAGAATCAGATATTCTCAGATCCGTTTTGGGCCTCTTGCATATGTGGAAATAAATCAGATACGTATCAGATATCCACCAATGCTGCTGCTGTCTAAATCCACAGATCAGAATTTCCTTCCCATTCTGACTCCTACGTAACGTTCTGCTTTATCTGCATATGATGATGTCAGCATCAATATGATGACGCTCTCTGTAAACAGAAATGGAGGACACACTATATATATCAGACATGCTGATGTGTGTTTATGTCAAATAGACGTGTTAGTGTGTGATAACAGGCTCCTGTTACAGCAGCAAAACTCCAACTCCACCTGCTTCTCCTCCGTGATTAACCAATGAATATACGTGTCCAAACAAACATGCAAAATAGGTGGTATGGTCCTTTAAATTGGACTTATTTGCCTGTGTTATATGGGTGGGAATGGTAAGGTTGCTTACTGTATCTGTTTTCATTGTGCACGCCTGTGATCTTCCCATCCGGTAAGACCTGCACGTGAAAGCCGATGCCCACGTTACAGTAGAGCCTTCTGAGTCTCTTTATGCCCAGCAGGTAGCCTCCATTGCTGACTGTCACCTCTCTGTTGTCCCAGGAGCCACTGCTGGTCCGGACCGCTGACCCAGCAGCCTTCACCATGTCTTTGCTGGTCACTGAAGGAGCAGCAGAGTTGCACAGGAGGATCCCATAAAGGAGCGAATGAAGCATGAACTTAGACATCCTACACAGCAACTGTGTCCTCAGAGATACAGAGTTATCATCAATGTGTTTGCTACAGTTAATGACATAAAATCTTGTCCAGCTTCAGTGTCTTAGAGAGAAAGGTTTTAATTTCAGTTTCATGCTGCAATATGCATCTTTAAAGTTCACAGAAAGTTAAGAACGTATAAAAATGTCAGCATTCAGAGAAGGAAAATGTTAAAATACACTTCTTTTTCTGTGTTTAATCAGTTCATCTCTGGTCCGGAAAGTCTAAGTTTCTTCACTTTGTATGTCTTCAGTGTCCAGAAAGTGAACCTGTTGTGGGTCTAGTCTTCAGTTTCCTCCTCAGGTAGGTTCAGAAGACTTTTATATGCTCCACATTACATCACAGATCTCCTGCTGCGTGTCTGTCTGTGAGTCACTGATGCTGTGGAAGCAAAGAAACAGGGAAACACATCAAATATGTAGATAACTATGTGTTATTCATACCTGCTCACATGCTAACTCTACACGGAAAGGCTCAGGCCTGCTGGGATGCTTTCAAACACAGGCCCTTCTTGCTGTGAGGGATGGTGAGCCTCCATGCCGGCCCGTTATCACTATTACTCATCCAATACCAATGCTGCTGCCTCACATGTATGGTGTTTACATACATGCCCCCACCCCACATCACATACACAGATTCACGTATCTATCCCTCCCACTGTCTCCCTTTTCCTGCCCCCCCCCCCCCNCCCCATTCTCCCTGAGGCTGCTTGCTGCATATTGGGGGCAAACCCTTCATTGTGCAGCATGTAAGTGGGAGCTTACATGCTGACGGTGTGGGGCTGATGGTTTTATAGGTGGACTATGGGGCTTCCCTGGCTGAGCTGCTATGCTAAAGGAATGCTCCTGCTACTTCTAGTATTCATGGCTGGATACTACGGTGGCGGTCTGTCTCCTGTGGACCTGGACCAGCTCTGTTCCACAAAAGAACCTCAAACATGCTCCAGTATGTGCTGGATGTCTCTCTCCTTACCTTCATCTGTTGGTCCTCTGGACTTTGGGTGTCATACCTCCTGCAATCCCAGTCCCTTCCCCTAAAACAGGGGTACTCAATATAAATCTTAAAGATCCACAAGACACAAGAAAATTTTCAATAAGACGAACTTCGTTTATTAAAGTTAGTCAAGCCAGGAACCAGGATCGGATTGGGATGCTGATTTTTTACTGGGAATTCAACATGTCGCTGTCACCTTTCAATGAGCCCCAATGTCCTGTCAACCCATCGTTGCCATGGAGATGACAGGATGCTGAATGTGATTGGACCAAACACAGAGCAGAGTAGACATTCTCACACAGACAGTGGAGCAGTCGGACATTCTACTTTGACTCATTGTGTCGCAGTGATGTCTCACAGATGATGCAAACAATACATATGAAAAGTATAATTTGCTCAGAGTACAGAGACAGTTGTGGTTCAGTCTGGATCTGGACCAGAGTCCGGATTTTGAGGATGACTGCCCTAAAAAAAACTATTTTCCCTCACTTCTTTCCTCCGTTTTTCTACCATCCAATGTTGGTAGGGATGGGAGAGAAGAACCTCTAATATCCAGTAGATGGGACGCTACAACAGGAAGTCCAGTGGGACAGGCTACATGTGGGACCTGTGGATGTGTAAAACATCAGTAGGGAGGAAGTGGGATCCCACAAAGGGAGTTTAACCATCACAGGTAAGAAATTGTAGTTCAGGTGCAACAAGGACCTGAAAGGCTTGGCATGGTGCAACCTTTAAGGAACATATTCTGCTTACTGAGGGGCAGTGTATATTAGCGCTGTCTACTGGCTATTAGTGATATTTCACCTAAGCTCTGGAGGAGCATGTGTTGGCGGCCATCTTGGCACTGTTTAGTTCATGCACACGACAGCTCTCCTCTGTTTTCCGCATTTCTCCGAGTTACTCCTTCAGGAAGCAAACCTGTAAGTTGAATTTATAATCATTTTTTTGTATTTCCTCTGATATTTTAAATGTAACTGTTGACATTTCATTCTTTTGTGACGAATGTTATTTTTCTAGTATACAAATTGACTTGTAAAGTTATTGTTTTTCTGTTTGCAGTTTCACAAAAAAGAAATTCTATATAAGCCTGAAAACGATTCCTGTATCCTGTGCCTCTTTATAGAAGAATGTTTAGCTGGTTGTCTAGCTGTGTACACGAGTATATAGTGAGGGCAGCATACAACAAGTAGCATCTTTTGTGCCTTTTGTGTTCAGGGGTGCATCCCAAAGATCCCTCTTTCCTCCTCCTTTCCCCTATGTGAGGAGAGGAGGGGTTTCCATGTCTCCTCCGTGACCAGAAACTGATCTCCCTCCATGCACCAGAGGGCTGTACCATGAAGCGAGATTAGTGGGTTAGTGAGGTATGTTGAACCTAAAGCCAGGGTTTTCAGTGTTATGAAGGTGGCTCTCTTTTAACCTGGCTGGATCACCATGGCAACTGATACTGCAGACATAATCTGGTCGGACCAGGTTTTGTTCAGAGTTTCAGCTTGAAATCAACTATAAAATGCATCACCCTTTGCAAACTTGTCGAGCCGTGCATTAGGAATGCTACCGAATGGAGCCGTGACGTAAAGTAGTGCAAACTGTATGCATAAGAATCACTATTTTTTGACCAAATAAGTGAAATTATATATGCGTATATATACATACATATATATATATATATGATTTGGTCAAAAACTAGTGATTGTTATGTATCCTACATGGACAGTGTCAGACCTAAATGCAGTTCTTAGTATAATATTTAAATCTGCTGCATGAAGTTTAAAGTGTCAGAGCTGCAGAATGTGCAGCATCACGTTAGGAATAAACGCTGCATTTAGATGCATTGAGTGGTAAATTACATAAAACTTACGCATAAACTATCAGCAACTTTCTGCAGCATTCCTCCCTAGCCTTATTTGCAGCAACGGTGTTGTTTTTAGCAGTTATGATGTGTTTGAAATCTTCATAACGCTGCATGATAACTTTGCTCCTCCTGACTGAAATAAACAGCTCTGATTGGTCCATTTTGTCCGGTAGTAGAGGTAAATGAAGCCGACACGCCCCCTTTATGTGAATGCGCACAGAGCTTGATGAGGAAAGCCTGGGTTGACAAAGACGGTTGATAACCAGCGTCGTGGTACCCGTGGTACCTGACTGGAGGTTTAGGCTTTGTGGAGCAGCTAAGGCAAAGAAACCCTGGATCTGATGAATGGGCTTCGTGGTACAGACCTCTGGTGTCCCAAAACTCTAAGAATAAGTGAAGGAGTTCAGATTTGCATGAATCCTGTCAGGAAGTCTTTACTACACTTCTGACATCACTGTGTCCACACTTTAAATCTCAGCCCACCAACGCTAAATCAGCAAAACCACACTCAGGAGAATCCTGCCTGGTAGACGCAAAGTTCAACATAGTCACATGACCATTAAGGCCACACCCACTCTGTGCTTGTTTCATGGTAAACCACAGCCCTCTTTTTAGTAAAAACCAAAACAAAAAAAAAAAACAACTAAACAGATCACAATGTTCATTGTAAAGGATCATACTGGTGATTTTGCATGTTTGTGCCCAGTAAATATACGTTACATTAATAACTTTATAATAAGTATATTTATATAGCACCTTTCACAGACTGCAGTCACAAAGTGCTTACATGTTAAGTAAACATTACGTTTCTCCCAGACATTTTCCAAAACACCCTACTGGAGCGATAAATTTTAGAATTGTTTTTCCTACCTTCCAGACTGCCATTTATTTCAGTTCACTCCAGCAGCTATAAAAATCAACTTGTGGGGCTTTAAACATGCGTCAGATCAGTAATCCATCACAGCAAACAGGACATTTATACATTTTTTTTTTTTTTTTTTTTTNTTTTTTTTTTTTTTTTTTTTGTAGTAGTAACATAATTTTAACATTTTAATGCAATTAAGTATGGAGCTACACAGAGCAAAATGTATCTAGAGTGCTGGTACCGTGAAATTAAAATGGTCGTGTCTTTTACAATCTTGCGTAAATGTTAGTAGGTGAAATACTGAATTTTACGGTGGATACATTACCTGAACATTTTGTTTTGATTTGGCAAAACAACACAAAAAATAAAGAATGACTTATGTTTTGGATAATGGTTGGCAGTATCTTAACATATATGCTGAATGTATTTATTGGGCTCAAACATGTAAAATCAATAGTATGGTCCTTTAAAACTTTATAGCCTATTAAATCATGTCCTGCTTATCATAAAAAGGAAAAATAACCTACATTGTGGTAAAATTATTGTGTTTCATTTCATATTTGCAATTGTTTTGGGTGTGTTTTGTATAAATTCAAGGACAAAGAAACAAAGGAGGCTTCCAGGAGAAAAAGTCCAAATCAGTTCATCAGCACAGACTCAGCTGAGTTATCAGAATATTTCTGCACAGATGAATGTGGCCCTACTCAAACAGCAAACTAACCTGTTATTATTTAATTTAAGAAGTGACCATAATGCATAATAAGCAAGAAATGATGTGTTATCATGAAGCAAATCTGTGTTTTTACTTTCTCTATGTATTAATAGTAGACTTGTGTATTCTGTAAATAAATGTCATATCATGAATATTGTCATGATAGCACAAGACTGGCCCACGCAACACTTCTGTGAGGCTCAACCAGGACAGAATCAGAAAACAAGTCAGCATTGAACAACAACAACACAACAACCACAAGTCTTTACTTGAAACGCAAGTACAAGGCAGGCAAAAGCTCCAAACAGGCAGGCTGTACACGAGCAGGCCGAACACAGATAGACCGTACATGGCCGTACATGGGTAGGCTGAACATGGGCAGGTCGAACATGGCCATACACAGGCAGGCCATACATGGCCGTACACGGGCAGGCCGAACACGGATAGACTGTACATGGCCATACACAGGCAGGCTGAACATTGACTTACACGGGCAGGCAGAACACAAGCAGGCTGTACATGGCTGTAAATGGGCAGGCCAAACCTGGCCGTACACGGGCAGGCTGAACACGGGCAGGCTGTACTGGACAGGCTGTACTGGACAGGCTAGCAAACAAGCCACTTCTTGGTTCTAGTGTGTGATGTTAGAGATCAGGCTGTTTCAGACTGCAGATGTATGTATGTATGTATGTATTATATATGTATGTATATGTGTGTAGGTATGTATGTATGTATGATGTATATATGCATATATGCATGTATGTATGTATTATATATGTATGTATATGCATGTATGTATGTATGATGTATGTATGTATGATGTATATATGCATGTATGTATGTATTATATATGTATGTATATGCGTGTATGTATGTATGATGTATGTATGTATGTATGTATATATGATGTATGTATGTATGTATGCATGATGTATGTATGATGTATGTACTGTATGTATGATGTGTATGTATGTATGCATGTATGTATGTATGTACTGTATGTATGTATGTATGATGTATGTATGTATGTATAGCTGAACAGAATGCAGCGTTAGTCATGAGCAGCAGCTCAGTCTGAGACATGACGTCCAGTTGGAGCTCTGAATCTGTGACATGCTGCTGATACAGCGGCAAACACCTCAGAATAAAGGAAGACCACAACAACGTGATTCATAGCAACAAATAACACACACACACACACACACACACACACACACACACACACACACACACAGTAGCAGGGCTGATGTCATGTGACATTTAGTGCGTGAGAGCATGGCAGGGCTCATGTACCAACAGCTAACACCAAGACTCCTACAGAGACCTGTGCTGTTTCTGTCAGGAAGCCCTGAGGAGAGAGAGAGAGNAGAGAGAGAGAGAGAGAGAGAGAGAGAGAGAGAGAAGGTGAGAAACAGAGTGTGTAAGAGTGTGTGTGTGTGTGAGAGAGAGAGAGAGAGATTTTACAAAAACCACTTTATTTACAGTATTGTACAAGTCATATATTAACAGCACACATTAACTGTGAAAATAAAGTGATACAAGTGCATTTTCAAAACCAGACATGAACTTCTGTTCCAGTAAAAACATCAGTTCTTCATCCCTGAGCGTGCAGATCACCTCTCCACAGCACCACTGCTGCTCAAAGCTCTGCAGGTTCCCCACATTTTTATAAAACCTGAACTCCAGCCACACTCTGGCCCCGACGTTACAGCACCACACTGAGGTGACCTCTTGACCTGACCTGTCCTCCGTTTTGTTTTTCCTGCTCACATACACAGCCAGTTTCGCCTCCCCCAGCAAAAAGTTGAGTAATAACTGCCATTTTAAACTGTTTGTTTTTTTGCATCCTGCCCCCAGAATAAACTTTGTTACAGAGAATTCTTCACCAAACTGGTTAAAAACACAATTTAAATCAGAGAACAAGCTGCCAAGTCTGTTACACTCTACAAAACAATGAAAAACACTTTCAGTCAAACCACAGAAAGGACATACGTTTGAAACTAATGGATTCATGACAGAGACAAATGTCTTTAGAGCGATGGCACCGTGTAAAATCCTCCACTGGAGATCAGCAGTCTGTTTTTTTATTGGAGGTTTGTATAAAACTCTCCATACAGGTTTTGTATTCTGTTACACAGTCTGTGTATTTATGACCTTTACAAAGCCCCTGTAGAAGCACTTCCTGTCTGCTTGTACAGGGTCACATTCTTTGCGACTTTGAGTAAAGGTCCGGTCAGCTCGCCGTAATGAGGCGTCATCATGATGTCCGGAAAGGCGTCCTGGTTGTTGGGGACTACAGCACCTCTGCTGTAGTCCTTCAGCAGCAGCAGTTCTTTATCTGTCAGCGCCTGGATCCAGAGTTCCAAAGTCCTCCTGGTGACCTGGACAGACCTCAGACCCAGCAAAGAGCTCACCGCCTCCATGTTGTCGAGACCCGGTCCCGCCGCATCCACAATCTGTCACAGAGTCCCTGTTTCACGCAGAGCCACAGTCAGCCCAGGATAGGCGCTGCTCCTCAGGTCCAGCCTGGCCCCGTTGACTAAAGGCTGCTCCAGCAGCCAGTTTAGAGTCTGTGGATCTGGGCAGAGTCCATTTAAAAAGCATGCAAGATTTAAAACCTCCCTGATGAAAAGCAGGTAAAACACTGAGATTTAAAACCTGTAGATCTGTTAAAAACAGGGATGCATCAAACCTGAGATGATTCACCCTCCTTAAAATACAGCCAGCTACTTCCCTCCACACCAGATCTTGCGGCCCTGTCAGGTACCTCTGTACAAACTGTAACCTGAATGTAGCTGCCCTGCTGGCCAGGTGAATCACACCTTGACCCCCCCCCCCNCCCCCTTCCTCTCAGCACCCAGTGTAAATGATCCCAAAAGAAATCAACAATTTTTGCTTGAATGTTAGATAACAGCTGGTGGTTCTGTACACGCTAAGCGGTGCCACAAAGCAGATGCAGCTAGGTTATTAGCGATCAGGACTCTTCCTCTATAAGTCATTTGAGGAAGAAGCCACTTCCACTTAGCTAACCTTGCTTCCACCTTCTCCAACATGCCTTCCCANGAGGAAGAAGCCACTTCCACTTAGCTAACCTTGCTTCCACCTTCTCCAACATGCCTTCCCAGTTTTTGTTTTTTCACAAGCTGTTCATTTCCCACATAACCTCCCAGATACTTTAATCCATTCCTCTTCCAAGTCAAGTTTTGTGGTAAAATAGGAAAACCATTGCTCCAGTTCCCTACCGCTAAGGCCTCACTTTTCCCCCAGTTAACCCGAGCAGCAGAAATGGCCCCAAAATTCTCAGNCCTACCGCTAAGGCCTCACTTTTCCCCCAGTTAACCCGAGCAGCAGAAATGGCCCCAAAATTCTCAGCAATGTTCTGTAATGTATCTATATCATTTTGATTGTTCATAAATACAATCACATCATCTGCATATTTTTAGCTTCCTTTATTAAAATTTTTTTTTTATGTTACAATACAAAAATGCAAAAATCCAGTTGCATCATCTTCACCTCCCACACACCTACGCACAAAATACACATAACTCCAAAACCTCTTCATTTCCCATGCAGAGGGCTCTATTTAGACCCCAGACCCTCAAAAAAGCTCCCACATCTTTCCTCAGAACATGGTACGTGAATTCAACCCGTAAGTGAGCAGATACCAGACCGTGAAACATGGGGACCACCTCCACAGGAGCAGAACCCTGTAACCTGTTTCTCCTGGTCAGCCAGATAGCCAGCTTAGCCCGGCCAAACAGGAAGTTCAGTAGGACAGAGAGTGTTTTCCTCTGTGCTGAGTAAACAGGGCCCAGGATAAAAGCCTCAACAGAGAAATCCACACAGCAGGAAGACATGAGAGACATTTTCACTCAGACCACAGAAAGGATCTGAGCTCAGCCGCGTCAGGAAGCGGTTTGTCGCCAGGACACCGTGAACTATTCTCCACTGCAAGTCACCTAATCGTTCTGGAAGAGGCAGTTTATAGAAGACCCTCCATCTAAAGGATGTAGGAGTCTGACTGGTCAAAAACTCTTTCCACTGATGAGCTCTAACTTCCTTCAGAGCGTTTAGGTTTTTGATTGTCATACAGGCGGTGTACAGGGCTTTGCTGCTCAGCTGACTGAACTGTCCTAGGCAGGGAGTACTGAAGGACTGCAGTTCACCAGCCCTCATGGAAACGAGAGAGAGAGAGAGAGAGAGAGAGAGAGAGGAGAGGTGAGAAACAGTGTAAGAGACTGCATGTGTATGTGTGTGAGAGAGAGAAAGAGAGAGAGAGGAGGGGGGAGGGAGAGAGAGAGAAGTTGAGAAAGAGGGAGTGTGTGAGAAAGTGAGTGTGTGTGTGAGAGAGAGAGAGAGAGGTGAGAAACAGAGAGAGAGAGAGAGAGAGAGAGAGAGACAGAGAGAGTTGGNAGAGAGAGAGAGAGAGAGAGAGAGAGAGAGACAGAGAGAGTTGGATATACAGTAGTGTGTGTGTGTGTGCTGGCTCCTCCTCTCCCTTAAAAATGACCATCCTGCTGGAAACTGAAAGTGGTCATGTGACTTCACATCTTCCTGCGTCGCTGCTGATCACCGTTTATATCATCCTGTAATGTTTCCTTGTTTTCTTGACTTTGTAGAGTTGCCTGTTTCCCCACGCCGGTTCCTGTCGCCCACCCGGCCGTCTGAGCAGAGGGAAGCTCTCTTTGGATTGCCTCTCCAACGTGTCCTCAGTTCTTCCTGTGTTCTTCACGTGTTATACGTTTGTTTAGGGAGTTTGTCCTCGTCTTCATACGGAGTCTGATGCTCTGTAAAGCCTCTGAGACGTTTGGTATTGAGCTGCAAATAAACTTGAGAGAGGAATTAACAGTGTTTGTCAGAGAGAGAGAGAGATGAATATAGTGATGATAGATGCTGTATTGATTGATACTGTATTAGTATTGCATTTTAATACAGACGTTGTGTGATCTGTGAAACATTTCTTTTTTTTAAACCTTTTATTTCTACTGATAAAACATGAATGTACAAACTAAAATACAGGAAGAGAGACAACGGTTAATGACAAATGAGCGACCCTGCTGTCTATGAAGAATATCTGGACTGAAGTCTATAATAAAACAAAAATAAATGCATTATTTACATATCTGAATAATATCATCATGACATAACAAATAGTGTTGCTATAGCGATAACACAAACAGAAGATACAGCTGTGTGCAGAGTTTAAGTGTTCATTGCTGCTGCTCAGCCAATCAGCTTCTGCTCTGTCCTCTCTGACTTCCACACGTCGCACACACTCATCCGCTCTCTCCTCTTTCTGCCTCAGCCTTTTTGTTTGATCAGAATGCTAGGTGGTTTCACAGCAGAACATTAGGTGGTTTCACAGCTCTGATTCTGCACAGAAAGCAGCTCAGGTGACATCGAAGCGGCTCTCATCCCGCCCTCTGTCCTCTCGTCTCCTTCTCTCCTCGTGTCCTTCGTCTTCTGAGTTTTGTGGATTGTCTCGCACCCCCTCGTCTTTACTCCTGAAACACGAGAGTGAAATAGTTTGAAAAAAGTCTTCAGATTCGCCGCAAGTCAGTTTCAAACGCTTTCTAGTTTTAACACTTTCACGTGCGGGAAAAGTGAATTATTTTGTCTGGGATGAATATCAGAAAGCATTTTATGTCTCATACAACTTTTGGAGCAAGTAGAAATAAGCAAAATGTACCTGAGAAAAATGTAAATGACACCAAGACTTAAAGGACCATACTGGTAATTCTGTATGTTTTAGTCCAATAATGTTACGTTATTGCCAACATTTTACAAAACATAAAACCATATTTTAGGTTTCATGTTGCTTTGCCAAATCCCCTAATCTTTCAAAATCAAATGTTCAGGTGATACACACACCTTTAAATTTAATGTTTCACCTGCTAACACTGTGCATAATCGTAGCAGGTGCTGTTTTCTCCTGGGACTATATTCTTTAGTGGAGGCACACATTGTCTTCAGTGCTGCTCTGTGTTGGATCAGTTAAATTAAGTTACTTCCACAAAAAAATATAATAGACTTGACATTCACTTTGTGGATTATCTATAGCCTCTAAGTTGATTTTTATAGCAACTGGAATGAACCGAAACCAATAGCAGTCTGGAAGGTAGGAAAAACAATTCTAATATTTACTTCTCCACTAGTATGTTTTGGAAAATGGTTGTCAGTAACGTAATGTGTACTTTATATGTGGGTTGTATTTACTGAGCTCAAACATATAAAATCTCTGGTATGCTCCTTTAAGACCTGTTTATGTGAGCAAATTGGATTATGGTGACACCTTGTGGCCACATTTGGTATTGCGGAAAATGGCCTTAAACTCAGGATTCTTTCAGTATTGCTTATAAGAAACTTAAGGAAAGTATATCATTATTCCATTCTTACAAATGTATTTAACATTATTCCTTTGTATGGAGGCAGATTTAGGCTGTATTCTGACTGATAATGGCTGAGCGCTGTTGCTTTATGCCTGAACATAAAGAGAGATTTCTGGAAGTCTCTGTAAGCTAAAAACCTGTAAAAAGCAGTTCAGTGTAATTGGTGATGAGGAGCACTGTTCAGTATGTGAAAACACCTGTAGAGGCAAAGTCAGGGAAATTGACCTCTATGACATCACAAAGTTACTTCCTGACAACACACCTTTGAGAACTTTTTACTGAATTCAAAGCCCTAAACTTGTAGCATTCTTCAGGAAATGATTGTCAGTAATGTTACACGTATGAAAATTAAGTATCCATCCATCCATCCATCCATCCATCATCCTCCACTTATCCGGGTCTGGGTCCAGCGGTGGCAGCAGACTAAGCAGATCAGCCCACACTTCCCTGTCCCTGGCCAGGCCCTCTAACTCCTTCTGGGGGTCTCTGAGGCGTTCCCAGGCCAGCAGGGAGATATAATCCCTCCAGCGTGTCCTGGGTCTTCCCCGGGGCCTCTTCCCAGTTGGACGTGCCTGGAAGACCTCCCTAGGGAGTCGACCAGGGTCCATCCTTATTAGGTGCCTGAACCACCTCAACTGACTCCTTTTGATGTGGAGGAGCAGCAGCTCTACTCTGAGTCCCTCCCGGATGTCCGAGCTTCTCACCCTGTCCCTGAGAGTGAGCCCAGACACCCTACAGAGGAACCTCATTTCCGCCGAAAAATTAAGTATATAAATATTAAGTATATAAATTATATATACTGTATATATAATTAAGTATATTAGGCTCAAACATGCAAAATGGATGGTATGGTCCTTTAAATGAAAAGCACTTTTCAAGGTCAAGTGAATTGGAAACTCTGCCCCTAAGTGTGAACAAAGGTGTGAATGAGTTTGTCTGTCTCTATGTGAACTCCGCCTCTCACCCTGTGACCTCTGGGATAGGCTCCACCCCCCGTGACCCTCAACAGGACAAACGGGTACAGAAAATGGATGGATGGATGGTTGAAGCACTTTTTCAGGCAATGGAGTGATGCTCCCTGTGACCAGCAGAGGGCAGCACATGCAAATACTTTTTTTCTCAGATTACAGGAGGAAGTATAACGGCATATTTGATAATATTCATGATTATTATTCATTGTCCAATTTTACCATTTTTGGTTGGTGGCTTATTAATTATATGATTTTTTTCAGTAACTAAACTATTTGATTCATGAAAACAGCAGAAAAAAGAAACTACTTTCAACTAAACATGATCTAATACAGCACTTTAAAGTTCTAGACCATGGTTGAACTTCTGCAACTTGGTTGAACTTCCTGTTTTTACTAAAGACATATGAAAATACAAAGTTAATAAAACACAGTAGGCTGATGAACATTTTAAACATGCTTTCAGATGTAAATAAGCAAAAACACAGCAGTAGATTTTTAAATTACAATAAAATGTGTATTTTGGCTGAATAACAGGTCTGGTTTAGTATTTTCAGCGTTTACTACCACTGCCGAGCCAATTCCAGTTTGTATTACCTGGATCAAGTACCAGTACTCGTACCAGTATAAAAGTACAGGAAGTCCTTATATGAGTCACATCTTCACATCTTCAGCAGCATGTAACTGTGTTTGACTTTCAGCTTTCTCTGTACACCAAACAGGACAGAAACTCAGACCTGCATGAAGATCTAAACGCTCCTTTTGTCTGGAAGGAGTGATGGAGAGAACAAACATGAGACAAACGCTGGATTTATACTCGACCTCTGACCCCAGAAACGTGCCTGCTCACGTGTCAAACTAACAATGACATGATTCTGTGGCCTTAAATAATCAAAGCTTTTACTAATTCTGATTCTACACACAAACTGTGCCTGAAGTCACCGCAGCAGGTTTTCCTGAGCTCTTTACCTGATATTTTAATCCAGGTATGCTTTAATATAACATATGTGTGGTGTGATATGTAATTTGTGGTCCAGCGTAACATGTCCTGACTGGCCAGGCTGCCATGCATATTCCTGATCCTCAGAGTTGATCCTAAGGATTTCGGTGGCCTGTCTGACGTTCTTTTAGCGCCACCATCAGGTCAAAACACCTCAGTCCCTGGCAGAAGCTACAAACCAGCATCCAGAACATTCCTGTGGGCATCCATGGTCCTCATGGTCATCTTCATCTGTTATCACCATCAACCCCATTCATTTTCACTTCCACACGACTAACGCCAAAACCCAGCTGACAGGAAGGAGACATTCGTGCTCCCCAGAGGTTGAGCTTTAATTTTAGTGACCCCACGGGCGTTCCCCTTGTGCCAGCCTCACGACTGACTTTACATTTTAGTAGAAGAACATGTTCCAAACCAGTTTCCTCCTGAAAACACAGCTAGCCTTTTTTTTCATTTCAAGTCTGACTTATCATGAATCTAAACCAGCTCAATTAGGACGATCTGTTTTAACTGCAGCCTGACGATGGTGATGAAGGTGAGGATGACGATGGTGATGATGGTGGTAATGATGAGGGGGATAGTGATGATGATGATGGTGGTAATCATGATGATGGTAATGGTGATGATTATGGTGATGATGGTGATGATGATGAAGGTGATGATGCTAATGGTGATGATGATGATGGTGATCAGCATGATGATGGCATTGGTGATGATGATGGTGATGATGATGATGATGTAATGGTGCTGATGGTGATAGTGATGATGGTGATGATGATGATGGTGGTGATGGTGATGATAAAGGTGATGATAGTGATACTGATGATGATGAGGATGACGATGGTGATGATGGTGTAATGATGAGGGTGATGGTGATGATGATGATGATGGTAATCATGAGTAATGGTGATGGTTATGGTGACAATGGTGATGATAAAGGTGATGATGCTAATGGTGATGATGATGGTGATCATCATGATGATGATGGCAATGGTGATGATGATGGTGATGATGATGATGATGATGGTGATGATGATGATGGTGATGATGATGATGTGATGGTGATGATGTGGTGATGGTGATGATGATGGTAATGGTGATAATGGCGATAGTGATGATGGTGATGATGATGATGGTGGTGATGGTGATGATAATGGTGATGATAGTGATACTGATGATGATGAGGATGAGGATGGTGATGATGGTGTAATGATGAGGGTGATGGTGATGATGATGATGATGGTAATCATGAGTAATGGTGATGATTATGGTGACAATGGTGATGATGATAAAGGTGATGATGCTAATGGTGATGATGATGGTGATCATCATGATGATGATGGCAATGGTGATGATGATGGTGATGATGATGATGATGATGGTGATGATGGTGATGATGATGTGATGGTGATGATGTGATGATGGTGATGATGATGGTGATGATGATGATGATGGTGATGGTGATGATGATGATGTGATGGTGATGATGATGGTGATGATGATGATGAAGATGGTCTATGAATAACTGGTCTGTCTAACTGTGGGGTGTTGCTGACATTACATCCTGTTGTTAAAGGCTGTTAAAGTGTTACAGTAATCTTTACCAGATAGTTTGCAGTAAAAGGACAGGAAGTACTAGGTGAAGCAGGATGGTGTGAGTCTGAGGCAGAATCTACATCAGAAAGCTGCTTTAACCTCCAACTAGACTGAACTCTCTGTGGGCTGGGTGCTTACTCCGACTAACAAATCTACCTACTCAAGCATGCAGATGTTATAATCAGACAGCATGAATTTCTTCACCTGGTGCACCTCACACTGATTACTAAACACACGTAACACGTTACGTGTGTTTAGAGTATAGTGTGTGTGTGATGTCTTCATTTTATTAGATACTACAGTGGAGCGCGATCACATATGATCTCTCTGTAGGTTCTGTCTTTGCGAAGCAGCCTTTCCTACAGCGTCAGACCGCTGTTGACTCGCTCATCGTTCTGCAGGCTGTGTGTGCTTGTGTTTGTGCACTATAGTGAGACATGTTTGTTCACCCTCGTGTCCCTACAGCAGGACAGTTTCATCTAAAGACTTACAGCATCTCTTTTTACTGCAGCAGTTACTGTGCTGCTCCTACACATAACCTCCAACACGTTCAGCTCGTCCTGATAAATACTGACACGAGTGGAAGACGACGTAAGCATGTAACGCACAAAGAAAACACTTCAGACATTTCTCCGACTGTTTGTGTGACTTTGAGCCTGCGGTGGTGAAAATCTCAATGAGGAAAAAACTTTTCCCTGGAAACTTTGCTTACAGACTCAGTGGCTCTGGGAAAAAAAAAAACATCTCATTCTTGCCAGACCCCCCCCCCNCCACACACACACACACACACACAGCCCTCCCTTCCCTCTGTCTTTCCACCAGCTGCTGCTGTCTGACAGACTGATGATGACTGTGTTTTTTTCCTTCCTCGTTTCAAAGTATGCTGCAGCAGATGGCCTGGAGAGCCGGAGTGGGGGAATGTGTTAGAGAGGCTGCTCGGGAATGTGCCAAGTGTGTGTGTGTGTGTGTGTGTGTGTGTGTGGTTTCAGTTCGCGTGCCTTCTCTCTGCCCTCTGCCCTTCATGGCGCCAGCTCCACTTCCCCTCTACTCTAAACATCTGGTGTCTGGGAGTTCAAACACACACACACACACACACGCATGCACACAGACAGAAAGAGCCAGCGAGCGGGGAAAAAAGCCCTCAGCGAGTTTCCGTGTAAAGGAGCAGCAGACTTGTTGCTGTTGGATGTGAGATGTGTACACAACGCTTTAAACGAGTCTTTTCATTTCTAACACGCAAACGACTATTTTACCTTTTTATGTAAATGCGACTCATGTTCCAGTATATTTATTTTAGTTTTGTATTCCACATTGGTTTGAGTGTGTTAATGGGATTTTTGGCTTGCATCTTTTTGGTGCATCGTATTGTTGGGTTGGAATAGCTGTTTCACTTTATATGATTTAAAAGTTACCCAGATTCATTCAGCTCCAGGTCTAATGGATCTTTTATCACCTCTGTTTTTTTTTTTTTTTT
>VXCM01004626.1:0-41638 GCA_014773175.1 Lucifuga dentata | reverse complement strand
TCTCCCATTTTTTAAGTACAATTTCTTTCCTATTTTCAACATCCCCATTAGCCAGTACAACTTCCACTGGTATTTTCTGTAGTCTCCTAGGGCCCAATTTATTTATTTATTTCCAAAATTGTGGTGGGTTGTTAGTTTTTAACTGGTCCAACTGTAATGCTTGTCCTCTCATAAACTGTCTTCTATAAAATCNAACTGGTCCAACTGTAATGCTTGTCCTCTCATAAACTGTCTTCTATAAAATCACAGATTCTTATCAAAGATAAATTGTGATTGCCTATATTTATCTTTAAGTTGTTGTCTGTTTAAAGGAACCTTACAGTTTAAAAATTCCCTCTCTGCCTTTTTCCTATCATTCCACAGTTTTTTAAGATGGGAATTCCAGTATGGCCTAGCCTTTTTCTGATATGTCAATTTTTGATTCCCTAGATTAGGTTTTATTGATTCATACTTCTCCATTTCTCTAAGTAATATATTACAAAATTGCTCATACCACCTATCAATATCATGCTGTGTTTTCTTACATACTTCAAGTTGATCAATCAGTTCCAACAATGCAAGACGACACATATTAGAAGAAAGAAAATTCTTTGGTAAAATTCTACCCTCCTAGTGTATTCTCCTCTCCAATTCTAAAACCCACTGTAAATTTTAATACCAATAAAGAATGATCAGGCAACCTACATCCTTCCCCAATGAGCTCCAGACATACAGAACCAACATTATCCATGAGGTCTACTGAGGTAACCACCTTAAAATCATCACAGGAGTCCAAACAATCATGAGGTGTTATTATATAGTCTACCACAGCTTTTCCTCTTGATGATATTGATGTAAAATTATCTTTATCAGGATTCAGTCTACCATTTAGAATACAACATTTACAATCCCTAACAAATTCAAGAAGTGATTCGCCATGGCTGTTACTGCTCAGATCTATTGCAGCTCTTGGTGGAACATTATCAATATCTCTCACACAATCCTCTTTATCCGAAATACAACTATTAAAGTCTCCACATATATAAATAGCCTCAGTATCAAAAGAATAGATTTGAGCTAATAAATGACTAAAAAAAAGTAGTACAATCTCGTCCCCTTGTAGATCCCTCTGGTGGTAAATAACAGGAAAACACAACAAAACTGTACTGCAGATCTCGGTGTTCAAATCGTACTCCAATAATTCTATCCATAGTTTTGTCCACCACTTGTATGTTAAAGTGTTCAAAAAGAATGTTTTTAATCAAAATCCCTACTCCNTAGTTTTGTCCACCACTTGTATGTTAAAGTGTTCAAAAAGAATGTTTTTAATCAAAATCCCTACTCCTCCTGAACCTTTTCGGGCTCCTTTATGTATATTTCTATTATTACCAAACCAAGAATAGCCCGTTAAATCAATTCCATCATCACCCAATAGATGTGTTTCATTTAANTATTACCAAACCAAGAATAGCCCGTTAAATCAATTCCATCATCACCCAATAGATGTGTTTCATTTAATGAAACAATATCAGTAATATCAGTAAATAATAATATTTATGATAAGATAGGGTTATTAACCTTGTGGAGTCTCAAATATTTTTCTATAAAATTCTTTACTCTTGAAAAAAAAATCTAACCTGAAAGAACTGATCAATAAAAGTCAAATAAATCATAAAAAATTGTCAATTTTCTTTTAATTTTCTACTAAAAGTGGCTGCTGGTCGGACAAACTGCAACGAAAAAAATGGGGAATACAGGCTAAAATGAAAAATCACAACAATATTCCTTGTGATAAATCATCATGACTGACAGTCGGCAAGCAAGTCCTGCCAAATAAAAAGGAGTGTTGCTGTTTGTGGAGCCTTAAATCCTCCACTTGTGTCCAAGACTTTTGGTTTGCCATAAAAACTCAGTGACTTAAGTGAATCATTTTCGGGTTGACAGGAAGTGGCACGATAGCTCACACTTTCCACTCTGAAAAAAAAAAAAAAANAGAAAAAAAAAAAAAAAGAAGAAAGAAAAAGTGTTCCCAGGGCACATTTTGTGACTTGTGTGTCAACAGTAAACAGCATGAAACGTTGGAGGAGGTTGTAACGGCTGCTAACCCGCCGCGCTGAATACGGATCAGGCCTGTTTTTCCCTAATAAAAGCTCTGCTGCTGCTCGGCTTCACTTTAATGGGGGGAAAATGCCTCCAGAGAAATGGGAATGTTCTGTCAGAGCATCAAGACAGACTCAACGACATGAAAACAAACTGTGTGCACAGCAGCATACAAAGCTTTTTAAGGGTAATATAAAGGACCATACCGCCTATTTTGCATGTTTGAGCATAATATATTCAACTTTCATACATGTTACATTACTGACAGTCATTTCCCAAAGGATAAAACCATATTTCAGCTTTCCTGATATTTTGCAAAATCTCAATCTTTCAAAATCAAATATTCAAACGATACACCCACCTTAAATATCCATGTTTCTCCTGCTAATAGTTACACAACCTTATGAAGTCACAGTCCTTTAAATTTTTCCATAAACGCAGGTCTTCTTTTGGGGCTATATTCCCTGGTGGAGGCATACATTCACTCCATGCTTTTTATTGTGCTTAAACGCTAAAATTATGAAACTTTGAAAAAAAAAAAACCTGAATACACGTCTTGTTGGTGATGGATTACCTATCCCAAGAAAGTTTCAGGTATCAACAAGTTGATTTTAATAGCGTACCAGAATGAACTGAATCCAATGGAGATCTGGAAGGTAGGAAAAACATTTTTAATTCACCATTCCAGTAGTATGCTTTGGGAAATGNAATGGAGATCTGGAAGGTAGGAAAAACATTTTTAATTCACCATTCCAGTAGTATGCTTTGGGAAATGGATGGCAGTTATGTTATGTGTGTGAAAATTGCCTATATTAGGCTCAAATATGCAAAATGGCCGGTATGGTCCTTTAAACATTTAGAAGAGATGCCATTAGAGGCATCTTGGTTTAAAAAAATAAATTAAAAAAAAAATCATTTTCAACTAGATAGGACAATCTACAATTGTGTGCAGACAGAAAGAAGCAAGAGGCTTGAATGTACATGTGAGCATCGTGTTAATTTGCACAAGTGAGAGTGAAGCTGCATGATCGCAAAACTAGTGGTGTCGTTTCTGCTGCATTTGCTGTGAATTCAAAACTCAGAATTTCTAACTTTGGATCAGGAGAAGTCAAAGAAAACACCCCCTCGAGTCAGAATTGTAAGGTGTCCCTGAGTGTATGAAAGATGCCAACAAATAAAATGTATTACTGTTATTTCAACATGGCTGCTAGCACCATAAACAGTAATTTCTCTATTTATAAAGTAACATTTAGAAGCATTTTCAGCATGCAGACAGTAAGCAGTTCAACATATAATGCTGGAAACAGTATAGCTGTTTTAAAAAGGTAAATGGCTCTTAAACATTAGATTGGTCCGACAACTAAAACAAAAGTTTTCTTGGAAGCGTCCATGTTATCTCTCACTTTGTTAGCTCAAACGCACGGTGATCATAAATGACATAATTCCACATTACAACTTCCCAGTTCCAAGTTACAGCAAACGCAGCGTTAGCTGTGCATCTGGTCCTCATTAGAAATGACTTTGAAGCTGTGGAGAAGCTGCTGTGTTGAGTGGGAAGAAGCTCGCTGACCTTTACTACAGTTTGGCAGCGTTAACCACGACTCGAACATCAGCTTGTGCTTCCTGATGGCTCATTCCCTTTGATGTCCTACGTGAGCCTGCTGAGGCCGTCCTCAAAGCCTTAGTTATCCCTCCAAGAAAGGAGTGCGGCACAGGAGTGACGATGAGCCATAAGGATTCTGTCTAACCCCACGGTCACACTAGCACTTTTTACAGTGAAATTTCATCGCAAAATCAATTAATTTCAATGTAATGTGTACGAATACTGAATTCACTCATGGGGGCAAACTAAATTTGTGTGATGGCAAAATTAATTCACATGGTGACAAATTAAAAAGTCTGCGCGATGTTTCTGTACTGGAAAATTTGTGTGATGCTTTGGTGTAGAGTTCAACTTTATTGAGCTTTGACACATGAATCTGCATGGCTTCCTAATCACAAGCTGTCTTGATACTGCTGACTTTTGACAGATCGTAGGGAACTCCAGTCCAAAATGCAAGAAGCGTCATATTAGCTGCATCTCATCATCCAATTTTGTACAATCCTGCTCTGCCGGAGTTTAAACTTCTCCACAAAAAAGATGCAGCATGTTTACAGTCAGTTATGAGACAGGAGTGGATAGTAAAAATATATGTCTTTATGTCAAGTTATTGTCCAGTTAGCGACCGAGCTAGCTAGCTTTTTCGTAGTTAGTTAACCAGCAAGCTAGCTGTGGCATATCACCATGGTAACTGCAGTTAGTTAGCTCATGCAGCTCTATTATCATTTCAGTCTGCTGGTGTGTTTTTGGACCCACAAAAAGTCACTATTGCTGGATTTACACTACAAGTCTTAATGCTCAATTCTGATCTTTTGCCTATATCTGATTTTTTTGTTCAACATATTTACATTTTTTTTTTTTTTTTAANATTTTTTTTTTTTTTTTAAGTGGCTCATATCTGATATCTTATTTACATGCTTTGACCTGTAGCAGCAGGATGCAGCTACACGTGTACATTTCTGAGGCGGATGTAAACAAAATGCTTCAACGGACGAAAATGAGAGAACTGTTTAAAATCTGACCAGCGGGTTAAAACTTTTATATGCAGAGAGAAACATCTGATATGTTGTGTGAGCATTATCTCTCCATCAGGAAATATGTTCATCAGGCGATCAGAGAAGAAGTGGGTTGAGTTGCTGCTGTAACAGGAGCCTGTTATCACACACTAACACACTTATTTGACATAAACACACATCAGTATGTCTAATATAAATAGTACGTCCTCCATTTCTGTTTACAGAGAGCGTCATCGTATTGATGCTTACATCATTCATATGCAGATAAGATAGAACATGACGTAGGAATCAGAATGGGAAAGAAATTCCAATCTGTGTATTTAGACAGCAGTCACGTTGGCAGATATCCGATATGTATCAGATTTATTTCCATATATTCACGTGACCAAATTGGATCTGAGAATATCTGATTCCATGTGGCTTTTTACCATTTACATCTTCAGGAAGCGTGNAAATTGGATCTGAGAATATCTGATTCCATGTGGCTTTTTACCATTTACATCTTCAGGAAGCGTGTCTAATACGTGTCACATGGGAGTAAAATATCAGAATCAGATCACATGTGCATGGTGGTGTGTGGTAAATTCAGCCTTTGTCACCAAGCATCCAGCACACATATATTTGTGAGGTCGTGAACATTTGCGAAGGTGCAAATTAAATTTGCATTGCATGTTCCTAACTGTGGGCTCAGACTTCATTCCAGCAGAAGAGTTTTCTCTGAGTCAATGTCAGTTTGAAGGAAGCTTAAACGCATGTGTGATACCAGAGATTTGCAATCAAGAGGCTGGAATTTAATTTTTTTTTTTTCCAGCACACAAGAACTAATCTTAACACAAAAGTGTGAAATCACCATTTCCCCCCCCAAATGGTACCAAGCATAAAGTGGGTTCCACTCATCCAGCAGAAGAACTGTAAAACTACACAGGAATACTAAAAAAACTGATGTGATGAAAACTGATCAAAGCAAATAGCAAATCAACAGTTCCCAAAACTTATTGGCGCAATGCTGCGTTATGCAACATGTAGAGCCAAAATAAAGCCTGATGAGTCAAACTTTGGCGAGTCATTTTACTGTATAATCACATAATCAAGTTATTTTAACTCGACGACGCCGTCCGTCTTCACGTTCCTTACAGAGACGCATGAACACATTTGTTAACAAGAACACCATTACATTCTAATATGACACTCGTCCTTACATCCAACTTTTTTCTACCTCAAAAACATGTACACAAAGTTAATTTTCAGATCCTTCACCCAAAACGGATCCTTATTTTTCTATTTGAAGGTATGTACAGGCCTTATCATTACGGCATCTGAGCAAAGCAAGTCATTTCTGGAATGAAGCTGGAAAATTACAGCTCACGGAATGAAGCGGCGGTGAGGCACATGGAGACAGATCGCTAAATTTGGAAAAATGTTAATCATTACCATATATTGTACTTTTTTTTCCTTTTTTGAGAAACTGGATGGTATTTGAAATGTTTTGGGAAAAGGTTCAGTTAAACTGCACTGGATCAAAAATGTTACTTCAAAAAAAGGAGAGGAAGAAAGCAGCTTATTTAGTTCATTTCTTATACAGGATCGTTTCTATGCAGCAGGTTTATCTAAGTGTGTACTTAAAGGGCCATACCGTTCTTTTGCATGTTTGAGCCAAATAATTACTAGCCGCACACTTGTTCCGTTACTGCCAACCATTTTCCAAACCAAAAAAAAATGTATTTTATTTTAGGTTATGTTTTTTTTTTGTTGTTGCTATGTTTATGTTATTTTGCAGAATCTCTTAAAGGACCATACCAGACATTTTGCATGTTTGAGACTAATATATTCAATTTTCATACATGTAACATTACTGACAATCATTTCCCAAAGCATACTACTGGAACAGTGAATTAAAAATGTTTTTCCTACCTTCCAGACCTTCATTGGTTTCAGTTCATTCTGGTACACTATTAAAATCAACTTGCTGATACTTGAAATGTTCTTGGGATAGATAATCCATCCTCATGAACAAGACGTGTATTCAGGTTTTTTTTTTTTTAGAAGTTATGTAATTTTAGCGTTTAAGTGCAATAAAATGCGTGGAGTGAATGTATACCTCCACCAGAGAATATAGTCCCAAAAGAAGACCTGCATTTATTGAAAAATTTAAAGGACCATGACTTCATAAGGCTGTGTAACTATTAGCAAAAGAAACATGGATTTTTAAGATGGGTGTATCACTTGAATATTTGATTTTGAAAGATTAAGAGATTTTGCAAAATATCAGCAAAGCTGAAATACAGTTTTATCCTTTGAGAAATGATTGTCAGTAACATAATGTATGAAAATTGAATATATTAGGCTCAAACATGCAAAATGGATGGTATGGTCCTTTAATCTTTGAAAATTAAACATTCAGGTGATACACCAACCTTAAAATTCAATGTTTCACCTGCTAACTCTTATGCACGTTTGTAGAAGGGACAGTTGTTTTCATTTCTTAGTAAAAGCCATCTTCTCCTGGAACTATATTCCATGGCGGAGAAATACATTTTCTTCCATGAAGCTCCATGTTGGATCGGTTAAATCAAATAACTTTGATAAATAATAATAACAGTGTGTTGTTTCCTGTGAAGATTATTTACCTCAGGCATGTTTCAAGTTTCTACAAGTTTATTTCAATGGCGTCCTGGAATGAACTGAAACCAATGACTGCCTGGAAGGTAGGAAAAAAAAAGCTAAAATTTACCGCTTCGCTAGTATGTTTCGGAAAATGTCTCTCAGTAACGTAACATGTTGTAGGTTATATTTATTGGGTTCAGAAATGCAAAATCACTGGTATGCTCCTTTAATGAGCAGGCAGCACAAGAGACAATAACACTGGTAGCTCAAAAGTCCTGTGGTTACCCAAAACATTCATCAATCAACCGTTCAGCACAGAAAACATTCTCTCTCTCACACACACGCAGAAACACACATACAACCCTTATTTAGTGAAAACACACAGAAAAATGCATCATTCATACCAGAGTTTATGGAAAAATTCTTCTACCCTCAAGTCATGTGAAGTGGTTGCATGAGAAGTAACACCATACTTTAAACACGCACACACGCATGTACACACACATACACTCTCTCTCTCTCTCTCTTTAGGAATGTGCTTTATCTGGCTCAACAGTTTGCAGAAGTGCAGAAATAGACTGTCAAATCCTAACAGAGCAGCAAAAACTATCAGGACTGCCTCCATTGTTTTTGTGGGTTTGACCAAATGACCCTAAATGCTCAGGGTTGAAAGAAAAGTTAAAAAGTTAAAATAGGAAAGGAAAACAGGAACCAAATCCATGCTGCCCACTTCCACCGCAATTCTGCATGAGTATGTTGAAAGTGTGTTTGTGATTACCCTGATGTATGATTGTTGGATGACGGCCCGTGAAAGGCTGTCGGGGTGAAAACGCAGAGGTGCTCCACCTACGTGCTGCGAGATTTATCTTAGCAGGTATTAAAAAAAACAAAAAAAAAAAAAAAAAANAAAAAAAAAAAAAAAAAACTCAAGGTGGATTTGAGGATCTTTTTTCTGACAGGCTACTTCTGAAAAGTTCTGAAAAAAAAATCTAGCATCCAACTCAGCCCATTTAATAGGACAAGAAATATAACAGGTGAAATCAGAATGCATCAGTAATGATCCATTAGAACACAAATAGAACTCAGTGACTTAAAGGACCATGCCAGTGATTTTGCATGTTTCAGACCAATAAATACACCCTGCTAACACTTAGGTAGGATTGTAGAAGGGACAGTCATTTTAATTTCTCGATAAAAGCCGTCTTCTCCTGGAACTATATTCCCTGGTGGAGAAACAAAGTTTCTTCTGTATTAGATCTGTAAAATTAAGTAATTTTTGACAAAAATATTTAATACACATCAGGTTTGCTGTGGTGATTACGTATCTCAAGTACCGTTCAAGTCTCTACAAGTTGATTTTAGTAGCGTTCTGAAATGCAATGAAACCAACGGCTGTCTAGAAGGTAGGAAAAACAATTTTAAAATGTACCACTCCCTCAGTATGTTTTGGGAAATGACTGGCCGTAATGTACGGTGTATGCAGGCTGTATTTGTTGGGCTCAAACATGCAAAATCACTGGTATGCTCCTTTAAGAATTTTTCATCTTTGTTGTTCCTGAACACAGAACGTCACTGTATCATTTAGTTTAATGTTGAAATGGGGAAATTAAATAGCTGTATCGTTTAGGTTATCATCAATCCTCAGACATCCAGGACAGATATTGACAAAAAAGACAAAATGCAGAAAAAAAGGGACATATTTTACTTTTGTTTTACCTCAGAGGCTGTATGATGACGTTTGTCCTCTAATCAGCCTGTTCAGCTCACTACAAGTTGCCCTTTTTGCAATGATTTTAGGACTTCACCCACTGAGACACACAACTGTCCTGTCTCCTTCTGTTGGCAACGCTGCCCCCTAGTGGTAAAAAGATGCCATGAATCAAAAAAACAAAAAGGCTAAATATACAAATACACCAATCACTGGCACCAGTAGAAATGAGGAAACTATAGCAGCAAGAAATGATATAATTAATATTTATGAATAATGCAGCTTCATGTTTTATTTATGAAAAATCTTCATACATCGTTTCAAATAAACACAATGACTGAAGAGATATTCCAGTTTCACGCTCTGTGTTAAGACAGATTGAAGTCACGCCACGTTAAACCAACAGATAAGACACCTCGGGTGGAATTTAAAAAAAAAAAATTAAATAAAAAAAAAAACACGATAACTGCACAGAATTGTAGCTATAATTGAAGCTCATTCATAAAGCTTCTCTTAAGTTAATCAGAGCACCGTGTCACATTAATGGTAGAGTTATTGTCAGGTAAAAGCAGATGAAGATCAGTGTGTTAATGAGCTGCTTCATATTTAACTCGCACTTTTCCCTGATTCATCTGGCGTCAAAGAGAAATTAACATGTTAAATTAGCAAAGAAAACATAAATTCTTACATCTCTACATTTTAAGAGACTGACAAAAGAAGCAGATCCACACATTACTCTCTGTAGAGTGTGTGTGTGTGTGTGTGTGTGTGTGTGAGGGAGACAGACTCAGACCGTAGAGCCTACCTACTCAAAGTCTGGCCCAGGGGCCACATCCGGTCCTTCATCACAACAACAGTGGCCCTCGAAAAGTCATTTAAATCCCAAATGAAATATCAGTAAATAAACACTATTTAAGCAATTTTTGGAATTAGAAATAAAAAAGTTTTACTTGTGAATTAATAGACATTATTTTCATAAACTTGGAGAGCAAAGCATGATGGGAAATGGTTGTGTTACTGGTTTGGATGCAGGATGTTTATTGTCTCTGCGCCCCACAAGTTTTATCCACGAAAACAAGCTAGTGATCGCCAGACACAGCTCATCAAAAACACCCAACTGTTAGCAAACAAAAATAAGTACTTCTTGCAAAAAAAGAAAGGGAAAAGTTGGTTGTGAAAACAGCCAATTCAACACAAAATGGCCTGAGGACAACACATTTATATTAGCATCTTGTGCTAATCCTAAACTGCCGTGTTTAATCTGCTGAACAGCAGTTAAGGTTTGCTAACATAAAGCGTCACTATGAGACAAAACGTGCTAATGTTCATTTGGTTTTTCCTCCTGGTAGCACGACAAGAACAGAAAAGATCATCTTCGTTCTCAAGCTTTTGCAAGACCAAGATTCCATGGTCCATGTTGCTTTCTTAAGTGACATTACTAGTAATCTTAACAAACTTAAACTTTACTGCAGCTTCATGGTGGAGGAACTAATTTGGGATTTTTTTTCTCACTCCCCTTCAGTTTGCAAAATTGGCCCCTGTCCAAACTTATTTGAGTGTCTCTGGCGTAGAGGATGAGGTTTGATGAAGAGGAACAGCAGCACCACTATGTGTGCAAGATCAGATCAAAACTCACCATTTAAACTGATCAGCTGAATGTTTTTATCTGTCAAATTTATTGATCACAAACACGTGAGGCAAATAAAGTTTGAAATGTCGCCCAGGTTTCGTCTTAACTGTGTGTGACTGCGTATTGTTTGTTTTTTTAATGAATCGCTCCCCCGACATGTAAATAAGGAAATACTGTAGTAACGCCCCATTCAAGGCAAATACTACAAGATGCTGCTAATAAGCGTGTATGAACGAGGGAACGTGGTTGTGTGATGATATTTGACCTTATCAACATGTATCTGGTGCTAAGATTTATGAAACCTGCCCTTTGCATCCAATACATTCAAAGTCCTTCACTACAGCGGCGGTTTATCTGGAGCTTTTTAACTTCTGCCATCCATGCACCATCAAAGTGCTCAAAGCTCTCAACAATAATGTAAAGGCACAAACTATCTAATAAAGCCAGAAATCTCTGTCCATCCATCCATTCATCTGTCTGTCTGTGGCACCATCATCTCAAGAACCTGGCTGTAGAACCCGGCTGTATGAAGTTGAAATTTGGCAGGTATAATGCTCAGGACCCAAGGAGCAATTCTGAATTGAGCTGTGCCGGTAACAAGTAGTCCACGCGGCAGGATACGCTCCGGGTGCAGCAGCACATGCTCCGCTCCACTGGCACTAATGGCAGGCTTCGGCGCACGCCATAAAGTCCAGCCCGGTCTGGACAGGCATGTTTTTAATGGGCACTGCAATAGTTCTGACTAATTATCAAACTCTCCTACCAACACTAACCCTCTGCTGATTCAATCCTCATTTAAACATTACTCCATCTCACCATCAAACGGTGCTCTGTGTTTCTTCCTCAGCCTGGTTTGGAATTCTCTGACGCTTCCACTGTCTCCTGACTCTCCCTCTCCTGATTCAGGCTCTGTCGTGTTCCCGTGTTCCCTCCCCTCCCCCCCACACACACACACACACACCCTCCTCTGCCCTGCATGCACTTGACCAAGAACAGACTGGAGCCACTTATTTGTTTAGCTGTGAAGTGGAGCCACTAAGGCTGGGGGGGGGGGGGNGGGGGGGGGGGGGGGGGGGGAATGGTAAAAATGCACATCCCACAGCAGTTCAGGAGACCCTCCACAGTGGGGACCATCCCAGAGAGAAAACGCCGACCACAGCCACACAAGCAGCTGGTTGGACCTGATCTGATGGGCTTTCTCTCGCTGCGGGAATGCAAAAGAAACGCGCAAAAGTTTGAAGTTACAAACCCATTTTGAATAACTCCACTGAGCACGTCTTTGTTTTGTCCTTGTGTGGGATGTGCAGTTGCTACAGTGCCTTAAAGGACCATACCTGTGATTTTGCAAGTTTGAGCCTAATAAATAAATCCGCGTACACGCTACGTTACTGGCCATTTTTTTCCTAAACATACTCATGGAGTGGTACATTTTCAAACTAAGTAGCCCACATCTGCTACGCCTGAAACTGAAACAACCCGCATGCTGATCAAACGCGGCAGCTTCATCAGGCGTGTTTATCCAGGCTTCAAAAAAATCTCAGCATCTCCGGTCAATCACCGTCACTTCCACAGCTTTCCCTTCTCCATTGTCAGCTCGGTCAAAGCCGCACTGTGGGAGGAATTCCTCGTTCTGAGTGCTTTGCGTGTTTTCTTTTGTGCCAAGTGAGCCCACTCTCGTTCTCCTGACCTTTAGGAGGCGGACCAATAAGATCCAGCCACACGTCCTCCACTGCCCTTTTCCTCTGACAGCGGCCAGACAATAAAGAGCAAGCTAATTAAAGTGATGACAGACAGGCGGAGAAGGAAGCTCTTTCATTAAACCTAAGCGAGAGGCGGAGCTGCTTCGAAAGCCGGAATACTCACGGCAGTCTTCAGGAAATTTTCTGAAGAAAACTTTGGAAAAGAAATAATTGGTTCATAAAACAAACAAGCAACAAGAACCGATTCCTGCAAACTGAAGCAGATGCAGCTACGTTCCCTTTTTGATTCAGTTCAAGAGACGTTTAGGAATCTGACACAGCTTTCAGTTTCTCACACTGATCTGTATTATTGCCCCAAATATTTTAAAGGACCATACCAGTGATTTTGCATGTTTCAGCCTTATAAATACAACTCACATAGACGTTATATTACTGCCAACCACTTTCAAAAAATGATACTGGAGTGGCACATATCAGCTTTTTTTCCTACCTTCCAGACTGGGTCATTTCAGGATGCTACAAAAATCAACTTGTAGAGACTTGAGATAAGTTATCCATCACAGTAAACACGATGTCTATGAAATTTTTTGTCGTTAAATAATTTAATCACTCCAGCACGTAGCCACATGGAAGAAAATGTGTCTCCCCACCAGAGAATATAGTCTAAGGAGAAAATACAGCTTTTACTGAGAAAATAAAATGAAAAGAAAATGCAGAAGTGTTTGCAGGTGAAACACTGAATTTGAAGGTTTGAATTTGAAGATTTGGCAAAATAACAGGAAATACGGTTTTATACTTTGGATAATGGTTGGCAGTAATGCAACATGTATGCAGGTAATATTATTGGGCTCAAACATGCAAAATCACCGGTATGGTCTTTTAACGCAAACATTAAAGGTACATGTCTTTATGATTTTGTATATACTTATACATCGTTGCATCTTTCCTCCTTCTTTCTATTGCAAAATGGGCAAAGAGGAAATGTTATAATAGTGAATGCTGCGTTTTGTTCTGCTTCTATCCGGTTTCATAAAAAACATGAAGAACAGGTTTAGTAACAGTGTCAGATTTTGTTTTTGAATCCATCAACACATGATGTTACAACTTCAAACTTACACCCAAGGCTGCCAATTCAAGGGATTTTAAGGTGATACAGAGAATGGCAAATGTAACGGTAATGCTTTGTGTTTTTATGCCTTCCTAAATAATACTAATAATATTAATATATATTAATATAACATATATATATATTATAATAATATAATATATTAATATAATATATATATATTATAATAATATAATATATTAATATAATATATGAAAGGTTCAGCAGAAAATTTCAGTATGCATGCTTTCAACAGTCTGGCTACCAAATTCTGTTGCGTCCTTCTGAATAATTAAATCGCTTAAAGGACCATACCACCCATTTGAGCCCAATATATTCAATTTTCATACACGTAACGTTACTGACAATCATTTCCCAAAACATACTACTGGAACAGTGAATTAAAAATGTTTTTACTACCTTCCAGACCGCCATTGGTTTCAGTTCATTCTGGTACGCTATTAAAATCAACTTATTGATACTTGAAATGTTCTTGGGATAGGCAATCCATCATTGATTTTTGAGGTGGGTGTATCATTTGAATATTTGATTTTGACAAATTAAGAGATTTTGCAAAATATCAGAAAAGCTGAAATATGGTTTTATTCTTTGGAATGACTGTCAGTAATGTAACATGTATGAAAACTGACTATATTAGGCTTAAACACATAAAATGGATGATCTGGTCCTTTAATGACTTTCCCATTTGAACCTGAATATCAGAAGCACCAACTTCTGACATTCAAAGCGGGAGGGCGACACATCATCTAAACACTGCTGCCAGACTAATTATGGCATTAAAGGATATTACAGTGATTTTACATGTGTTAGCCCAATAAATGCTATCTGCTTATACATTGTTACTGCCAACCATTTTCCAAAGAAATTAAACCTTTTTGTTTTTTTTTTTGGTTTCTTTTCTTGTTATTTTGGTAAATCTCCTAATCTTTCAAAAATCAAATATTCAGGTGATACACCCACCTTAAAATTCAATGTTTTGCCTGCTAACATGCATGTCTGAATGTAGAAGGGAGGGTTGCTTTTAATTTCTTAGAAAAAAACATTTTCTCCTATATCCTGGCGGAGACATGCATTGTCTTCAGTGCAGCTCTGTGTTGGACCAGTTAAATAAAATTACATTCATGTATAAGTTTTAGCAGGCAAAACATTGAATGTTAAGGTAGGTGTATCACATGACCATCATAAAATTGGGGGATTTGGTAAAATAACATGAAAACTAAAATACAGTTTTCTTTTTTACAGTAACGTAACATGTATGCGGGTAGTAGTTATTTGCTCAAACATGCAAAATCACAAGTATGGCCCTTTAATTCACAAGAAAGAAAACTTAAGACTCAAAACACGTATGTTCTGTCCTTTCTCGCTTTATAATGATTTACTGCATTAGCTCCTTTGTAACAATACAGCTTTATCTGTGCTGATATAAAGTAATGGGACATTTTTTAGGCTCAGGAAAGGCGAAAAAAAAAAACCTAATTTAAAAGTAATGTAAAATAAATTCATGTCCATCTGTTGAGCACTTCATCCACCCAGATGCCTGATGCTCACTGCTTTTGTAAGATTCTCTGTGCTCTCAGCTGGCCCCTTTGTTTATCACACGGAGGATAGGGCCATATTGCTTAAAGGACCATACCGGCAATTTTGCATGTTAAAGCCGAATAACTACAACCCACGTCCATGTTAGGTTACTGACAACCAGTTTCCAAAACACAAAACTGTATTTCAGTTTTCCTGTTATTTTGTTAAAACCCCTAATCTTTCAAAATCAAATGTTCAGGTGACACAATCACCTTAAAATTCAGTGTTTCACCTTAACACATACCAAATGTAGACCAGACAGTTGTTTCATTTCTCGGTAAAAGCCGTCATCTCCTGGAATTATATTACCTGGCAGAGACGTACGTATTATGTTACATGTAGCTCCATTGGAACAGTTAAATAAAGTTACTTCAATAAAAAAAAAAAACTTAACAGACATCGTGTTTGCTGTGATGGATTATTTCTCTTAAGCACATTTTAAATCTCTATAAACTGATTTTTACAGCATGCTGGAATGAACTAAAATCAATGGCAGTCTGGTATGGAATACCCATTGTGCCAAAATTAAAAAATAAACAAACAAAAGAATAAATAAATAAATGTGGAAATATAAAGAGGAATAAATAAAAGAATAAAAAATAAAAGAATATATTGAATAATATAAAGAAGAATATATATAGGAAAAAGAATATGTAAATAAATATAAAAAATAAATATAAAAATATATATACAAAAATAAATACAGAAATAAATGAATAAATTTATACAGAAATAAATGAAAACATAAATGTAAAAATAAAAATGCTCATAATTATTCATTTATGTATTTTTAATTGTCTTTATATTTCCACATTTATTTTTTAATTCCTCTTTATATTTCCACATTTATTTATTCTTTTATTTATTTCTCTTTATATTTCCACATTTATTTATTCTTTTGTTTATTTCTCTTTATATTTCCACATTTATTTATTCTTTTGTTTATTTCTCTTTATATTTCCACATTTATTTTTCTTTTATTTATTCCTCTTTATATTTCCACACTTATTTATTTATTCTTTTGTTAATTTATTTTTAATTTTGGCACAATGGCTATTCCATAATCTGGAAGGTAGGAAAAACTATTCTAAACTGTACTGCTAAAGTAGCACATTTTGGGAAGTGGCTGTCAGCAGTATAACTCATATGCAGTTGTAGATATTTGACTCAACCATGCAAAATGACCGGTGTTTTGCTTTAACATGGTGTCATCAGTAGTTTGGCCTGATTAACTGGCTTCAGTGTCATTGTTATCATCAGTGTTAGCATGCATGCTAATCTAGAGGACGTCACCTGCTCAGACACTGAGGCACCTCAGCCTCGCAATGATAAAGCAACAGTGTGGCGATTGAGACTCTGTTTGGCCTTGAGCAGAAGTGTAAAAATGTAACGCTGCCTCGTGCAGCATTTGGAGGAAGAGGATGTTCCCAGAGAAGAAGATGTAACATAGCATGGCCGCAATGTGAAATGAGTTCAGCCGACGCACTAAAAACCACTCCTCTCCCTCTATTTGAGATGAGCCGCTCATGTTTTTCCAGAGCCCCAAAACAGGGAACCAAAGGATGGACGCAAAGCATGAGAAAGAAAGAAAGAAAGAAAGAAAGAAAGAAAGAAAGAACACGGGCAGGAGAGGGAGGAGGAGAGTATGGGCTAATCCTATTAGCGTGGCAGCTAAATGATTTGTTCCACTGAGAGGAGGGGGAGATAAAAAGGTGTGTGAGTGATGGGTAGTGTTGATGTTCCTCTTCCAAAAACCATTCTCTTCTTGGGTTCCACTTTCCCCGTTAGAATCACGCCCATCCTCACTGACGGCACTAAAATCCGTTCAACACGCCACGATTCCCAACACAGAGCAATGACAACATATGAAAGATGAAAGTCCATGCTAGAAGTAACTTTATTTAACTGGTCCAATGTGAATGGAAGAAAACATACATCTCCGCCAGGGAATATAGTCCCAGGTGAAGACGGCTGTTAACGAGACATCATAAACGACTGTCTCTTCCACATTTAGACATACATGTTAGCAGGTGAAACACTGAATTTTAAGGCGCGTGTATCACCTGAATATTTGAGTTTGAAAGATTATAGGATTTGGAAAAAATAACAGGAAAACTTAAAAATGGTTTTATATTTTGGAAGTTGGTTGTCAGTAACGTAGCGTGTATGCAGGTAGAATTTATTGGGCTTAAACAATGCAAAATCACCGGTATTGTCCTTTAATAATTTATGTAAAAATTTATGACACCACAAAGCACAAAAATTAAAAATGTGCAATGTTTTGTGAAGCTTTTTATGTTATACTATAGGTATTATTAGGGGTGAGGGAAAAAAAAATCAATTTTTCAATTAATTACGATTCAGATTCAAACGATTCGATTATCGATTCATAAAACAAACAAACAAAAAAAATCAATCTTTTAAATAGTCTGATTTTTAATTGAATGCTAGTACCATAAGTAATACTAGTAGTAGTGTATTACTACAGTACTACTACTACTACAGTAGAAGGCTATTTTGGCTTTCAAAAGCAAAAAGACATACACAAACCCAACAAAAGTAAGGCCATTTTCCATTTCAGATGAAAAAAAAAACCAAAAAACAGTGATTTTGTAACTCAACGTGTAACTCAGAAGTAAAATTTTGTGGAGATTTTGTGGAAATTTTGTGCAGATGTCGACACCTGGATGAAGACAGATGACATAGAAAATGCATCAAACTGCATCTGCCTCACCTGTAGCCAAAAAATAACAAGTCGTTACTACTTTCATATGCGAGGATGTGCGTCCTTACAGCGTCGCCATGACAATGAGGGACTTAGGAACACGCTGCAAATCCTGGAATCATGGAATGCTGAGCAACACAACAAAACATTAGTGAAGTGGCTACACAAAGCTTCATGTGGAGCTCAAAGAGCATCAGAGCCAAAAGGTCAAAGGCCAGCCTGAACCCATTTTCTTTCATACACTCATTAAGTTTTCAGCATATATTTTATTTTATTTTTACCATTATTGAGCATCAAATGCTCTTTTTCAGGAACGCCCAGCTCACACACACGCACGCACGCGCACGCATACGCACACGCACACGCATACACACACCTGGAAGCTGCCCGGTACAACCACAGACTTCCTGCTGCCACTGAGCACTGGAGCATTTGGGAGTTAGGTGCCTTGCTCAAGAGCACCTCAGTGGTGATAATTAGGAAGGGGTAAGCGCTGCTCATTCATCTTCCCAATCCAGATTTCTCCTGCCAGTTCAGGAACTGAACCGGCGACACTTCGGTCACGAGCTCGCTTCTCTAACCTTTAGNTCTCCTGCCAGTTCAGGAACTGAACCGGCGACACTTCGGTCACGAGCTCGCTTCTCTAACCTTTAGGTTAGAGAAGCGCCATTTTGAAAGAACGTCTTCACTTTTAATTTTTATAAAATAATGTAATTAAAGGACAATAACATCAACAAAAATTTCCAGAATTTAACAGAATCAAAGCTTTGAAAATCAAAATCGAATCGAAAGGTCAGAATCGATATCCACCCGAGGTATTATCAGGTAATTAACAGTTTTATTAATATGAAAAGGTTGATTACTCCTTCAATGGCATACATCAACGTTTAACCATGCACAGCTAGAAAAACACTGACACTGAATCTTGTTTCCTTCAACTTTGAGGGGGAAAAAAAGAAAAAGAGGATCCAGCCCATCTTGCCCAGAGGAAGCTGTAATAACTGTGGGACTAACTAATGACTTCCGTGTCATCCTTTTCATTACCAAGGCCTCAGCTCACGGCCACGGGGTCACAGGCAATGCAAACAGTAGCATGCCTTCATAAGTATAATGCAACACATTGTATTGTGCTGGAAGTGGGGGGGTGGGGTGGGAGGAATCTTCCCAGTGGGAGTCATCCCGGTCTACAATAGCAGCATTCCACTGGAAACACCGCGGCATTGTGGCTGTCCTCTGAGTGGAGGGAGGATCCACTCTGCCACCAAAACAATCACATTAGCTCTCAGGGTATTCTGGGAATTTCCAACATCACCTTTGGCAATGTTTCAGATGAAAAAAAAAAAAGAAAAAACGATTAGTTAGTCCGGCAGTGCATTTATCGCTCAAATGCAATCCTGTTTAGTTTAGCAAAAATGTTTTTGAAAGCCAAGAAAAGAGACCGAATGGACATTTCCTAACAGGATCCACTCATCTTCAGCGCCACTTTCCCACACGTATGATCAAATGTATTCTCACTGTTATGACGGATCATTTTTTAATGTTATCTTACAAAATTTACAGGAAAATTGATAAAAATCAATGGTGGAAAGACAGCACAACTTATCAGCCACAGAAAACCACATAAAGGAGAGATTCATAAAACACAGCACCAGATTTAACGTGTTGATAACACCACGTTCATAAACCAGCACCCTACTGGCAACTTTTATCGTTTTCCTTCAAAGCATGTTACTGTGGTATTTCCTTGTTTACATTTCAATCCATACAACACACTGTCACACTAAATTTAAGACACATTTCAATCTGGTGGTAAATTTCATCAGTATGAAATCTGGATGTTTTAAACTTTACTTGCCTCACGTATTAGTTATTAGTTCTCAATAAATATTTAAAGGAACACACTAGTAATGTTGCACATAAGCCCAATAAATACTAATCGCATACATGTTACATTCCTGATAATTATTTTCCAAAACATAAAAGGTTTTGCTGTTCTTTTGCCAAATCCACTAATCTTTCTAAATCAAATGTTCAGGTGATACACACACCTTAAAATTCAATGTTTCACTTGTTAACACGTATGTCCAAATGTAGAACAGTCGTTTTTAATTTCTCAGTAAAAGCCATCTTCTGCTGGCAGAGACAGTTTTTTTTTGTTTTTTTTTCTGTGCAACTCCGTGATGGACCGGTAAAATAAAGTTATATCAACAAAAAAAATTGAACAGCCATGTTTGCTGTGAAGTTTTACTCATGTCAGACGCTCACTGATCAGTCACTGTACAGTATAACTGGTAAGTTTTGATCCAATCTCAGACATATTCTCTTGGCTTTTCTTCAAGCTACATCTGCTGTGCTGTGTCTCACACACACACACACGCTGATGTATCATGCCAATTTCGCTTTGACACCAGATGAATCAGGATAAATCGTGGCTCTTAAACATGAAGCAGCTCATTAACACGCTGATCTTCATCAGCTTTTACTTGAGACACACCTGAAACAATGTTTGAGTAACAATCGCTGATTAATGGAAGAGAAGCTTTATAAATGAGCTTTAATTATCACAGCGCTTGTTGAGAGCGACGCTGTGTTGTTACCGTGATTTATTTTATGAATCTCACCCTTAATGTGAATGTTTCATGTCAATCTAAGTCACTGTCCCCCTCCTACATGTTAGCTTTCATTTCACCCTGTGTGGACTTCTTAGCTCCACGGTAGTCGCTGCTAAACAGGCTGTGCGCCTGGCTGCTCCTATGGGTGAACAAATATTGACTCAACTGGTGGCCCATGATCTGCTGTTATTTCAGGGATGATGTAGGAAAGGCACCTTCTGCATTTACCGGTAGATACGCTGCAAAACAGCCAAAGGAAGAATGAACACAGGGTAAATGTTCTAGTAATGACTGCTATTCAAATAATAGCTGAGATCTAATTGTAGCCNGCATGGTCAGCACAAAGAAATAAAGGTTTACAGTCACTGACCCAGGCAAATACTTGTGTATTTTGTAGTAACACACATGTGCCACCAGACAGCAGCAGCTAGGTTTGAAGTACCATGCCGCTTTAAAACCTTCTGCAGTTTTTGTCCTTTCAGCCAGAAGGCGTAACTGGGCTCAGCGTGAAACAAAGTCGTAAACACAGAGCCCCTCCCCTGGCAATGAACGAATGAACGCCGTCGATAAAAAACCCGGAAAAATGGATAAAGTGTATGAAATGTAAGCCTTTATTTTAGCTGCTTCTCCCTTGCTGCATTGCTGTTTAATGCAGTTATAAGAAGCATTTTGTGGGTGTGTCCATCGGCGGCGGAATGCGCTGCAAGACGGGCACGAGGCTTGCAGCATTTTCGCACCATATCACGCGTCCCGAACTGGCACGTGACACACACAGAAATTCATCAACACCCTACAATGGCTATATCTATTAGTGTAAAATTAAAAATGGTGTAACGCTACAATTCCACACTTTAAAGTAGTCGCTTACAGCCGCCTGCATGCAGGAGCTGCTGACTTATTAACAGAAAAATAACGAGTGTGGTTTCAGTGCGGTGCCGATCGACTCCAGAGGAGTTTAAGTGAAAATTAAAGGACACTTATTTACTCCAACGATAGCATATCTAACTATAAAGACACAAATCTCTGCTTGTTTGTGGCACCAACATCTCTATGAAGCTGATATTTGGCGGGTTTATTGCTCAGTGCCGCGGTCTCAACCCGACCCCACACAGCAAACAAAGCCAGCTCAGAGGATGTGCAGAACTAAATTCTGGCAGGCTGCAGCACATACCATAAAATCCGGCCTGTTCCAAACAGACACATTTTGAACGGGCACTGGACTAGTAGCTTAAAATCCGAAATAAAACCCTGGCTCAGACAAAGGTTCTCTCTGTGGTGGAGGTAAAGACACTATTTGAGCATTTATGGTACCATAAAGAACAGATAATCATACTATCAAACATCTCCTTTTATGCTGTTTGGTTGACAAACTGAAAACCATGTTTCCAAGTCAAAATCATGGCTGCACGAGATCAAAACCTGGAGAAACATTTTGCTGCCGTGCTTGATGCAGCGCTGATTATCATCAAGCACACAAGCAGAGTCGTGTCCTTGGTTTTCCGAGAGCCAGCAGCAGCCAACAAATTTGAATAAACAAAGCAGGCTGAGTTTGCAAAGCTTGTTAAGCTTGTTTGGTGATAATGCATCTCAGTGACACAACAGTGTGTTGTAAATCAATGATTTCATCCAAGATATCAATGCTGAGCAGGCCTGGGTGGCGAGGAATAAAATGCCATGACGTAATAATCATTTTCCATCAATAACAATAAGCGGCTGATTCGCTTCAGAGAAACAGTCTGACAGAACTCGCAGGGATGTAGTCAAACATGTTGAACCTGCAGGACGCCGCCTCCTTCCTTTTTGTCTTTAGGAGAGAACGTGGGATAGGTCAGGGAACCCGTGGATGGCGTTGCCTCGGTGATCTGCCCTTGACTTTGTGGAAACTGAAACCTGAGAGGGTGGAACTGACTCAGGCTAACGCCACATCACAAACACCAGCCACAGTTCAGCCACTCCTGAAAGAGCAGCGAAAGCATGACACACAACGTGCTCACGTGTTTGTCGTTCACGACTGTCCTGTTGTTTTTTTTTTTTTTNTTTGGGGGGGGGGTGTCTTATTACATACAGTTTCAGCTAGACAGTAATTCAGCTGATTAATAAATGTTTAGAAAGGATGAAGAGTAGTCTAAAAACACAACAGAGTGTAACAACTAACTTAAAGGACCACACCAGTGATTTTGCATGTTTAAGCCCAATAAATATGACCCACATACACGTTACGTTACTGACAATCTTTTTCCAAAACATAAAACCGTATTTTAGTTTTCCTATTATTTTTTCCTAATCTGCTAATGTTTCAAAATCAAATGTTCAGGTGATACACCCACCTTAAAATTCAAAGTTTCACCTGCTAACACATATGTCCAAATGTAGAAGGCATGGTTGTTTTAATTTCTTGGTAAAAGCTGTCTTCTCCTGGAACTATTTTCCCTGGCGAAGAAATACATTGTCTTCCATGCAGCTCCGCGTTGGACAGTTAAATAAAGTTACTTAAACAAAGAATTTAACAAACGTCATGTTAGCTGTGATGTATTATTTATTTCAACCATGTCTCCACAAATTGATTTTTTTTTTTATAGTGTACTGGAATGAACTGAAACCGATGGCAGTCTGGAAGGTAGGAAAAACAATTCTAGTATTTACCAGTCCAATAGTTTGTTTTGGAAATAGTTGTTAGTAACATAAAGCATATGTGGGTTGTGTATATATTGGGCTCAAACATGAAAACTACTGACATGGTCCTTTAAAAGAGCAAAGTACATCCACACAAAACATCACCATCATCACCCTCTTTTGATGAATTACAGAGCTCGAGATAACACATCCGGCGTTCTCTCTCTCCTTAATTACAGTGGGATGGTGAAACATGGCCGCCTGCGCCACATGAAAACACTCCCCATGTGGCGTGCAGGCAGCAGGCCTTCACGTGCACAGAAGCTTTAACCAGAGCAGATAAGAGCCGCCGTGTCACCGGGGAGTCAATCTCCACTGTAAACAAGCCGCCACAGACTCACAGAGAGGAAACAATTTACTGCCCTGCTTTAACGGTTTTCTGAGAAATGCCCAGCCTTCTTCACGGAGACGTTTAAAGCCCCGCAGGAGCTTTCATCAAAGAACTTTAACTGGAGCTTCGCTTCTGACTGGAACACGTCTCTTCAGAAGCTCATGAGTGTATTCAACTGACATAAGGAGCAGCTCTGTGGATGCTCAGGGACTTAGAGGCCCCCCCCACCCCCAATATTTCTGCAGCCCCCAACAACTGAATATAAATGACATAATCCGGGTTTGATCAGCTTGATGTATATTATTAAAGGACTATACCACCCATTTTGCATGTTTTAGCCTATATATTCCATTTTCATACACATTAGGTTACTGACAATCATTTCCCAAAGAACTGGAACATGAATTATAAAAATGTTTTTCTTACCTTCCAGACCTCCATTGGTTTCAGTCCATTCTGGTACGCTATTAAAATCAACTTGTTGATAATTGAAACATTCTTGGGATAGGTAATCCATCATCACCAACAAGACGTGTATTCAGGTTTTTTGTAGAAGTTACATAATTTTAGCGTTTAAGTGCAATAAAAAGCATGGAGTGAATGTATGCCTCCACCGGGGAATATAGTCCAAAAAGAAGACCTGTGTTTATCAAAAAATTTAAATGACCATGACTTCGTAAGGCTGCATGCAAAACATCGGTTTTTAATCACTTGAATATTTGATTTTGAAAGATTAAGAGATTTTGCAAAATATCAGGAAAGCTGAAATACAGTTTTATCTTTTGGGAAATGATTATCAGTAACATAACATGTATGAAAATTGAATATATTATGCTCAAACATGAAAAATGGGTGGTATGGTCCTTTAACTGGCACAAGATTATCGTGGTACAGGATTGTTTGCCTGGTCGGGGTATAAAGTCATCAAGTGTGAACCGATTATGTTGATGCAATAAGCAAAGACACTTACTGATAGTGGAAGCCATTTTACTTGCCCATGAATGACTGGATGAAATCAAAGTACCTAACAATGTTTAGATTCTTACCTCTTTATCAAATTTAAAGACCACACCAGTGGTTTTTGCATGTCTGAGTCCAAGAAATGACCTGCATACATGCTGCTTTAGTGCCAACCTTTCCAAAACATACAACTGTATTTTGGTTTTCCTGCTGCTGTTCCAAATCCCCAAATCTTTCAAAATCTGATGTTCAGGTGATATGCCCACCTTAAAATTCAATGTTATCACATTGTAGAAGGCAAAGTTGTTTTAATTTCTCAGTAAAAGCCATCTTTTCCTGGGACTATATTTCCTGGCAGAGATGCATGTTTTCTTCTGTGCAGCACTGCGTTGTGTGGTTAAATTAAGTAACTTTCTTACTTCGTTCTTCTAAAAAAAAAAAAAAAAAAAATGTTTGGTTCACTCTGATGGATTACTCATCTGAAGCACATTTCAAGTCTCTACAAATTGATTTTAATAGCATACTGGAATGAACTGAAACCACTGGCTGCCTGGATGGTAGGAAAAACAATTCTAAAATTTACCGCTGCAACAGTATGTTTTGGAAAACGGTTGCCACCAATGTAAATTGTATGCAAGTTGTATTTATTGGGCCCAAACAAGCAAAATCACTGGTATGCTCCTTTAATACATTACAGATAATATTGGTAGGTTTATTAAAGACTGAGCAATAACACCCAATAATAATAAATGTCCTGTTTGGGCGCCAATAGTCCAAATTCTGCACAACCACAGACACCACAACATAAATGTGCACGAGTCAGAAAGCGATGGCCCGGACCTTCACGGAGAAACGTGTTGGTGTCGTAGCAGCTGTAGACGCAAACACCCCCCAAAAAAACCCACCAGACGCTGAAACCAGTTTACACCATCCGCCAGACGTCACCTGTGCTGCTCTGGCTCCAGTCATTTCCAGCCCAACGCCGTTTAACACGCTACGCTACAACAGAATCCTACAAGCCTTTAGGTAACGTCAGAGTTAAAGTCACAACAGAAGTGACGTTAATGTCAGTGTCTTCATTAGCTTTTCTAACTTTTCTTACATGGCTATTAAAACTGGAAATTGTGTTTTTTTTTTTAATGCCATGCTGTTTAAGATATGATATATAAATCATAGCATGAAGCAAAGTCTGCATCTACTGCATGGAGAAACAGTTCCAGTTTCTAAAAGTGCCAAGCATAAACATATGAATAACCACTACAACACTGTTTTGCATGTGTGAGATAAATGACATCAAAATAAATAACTTGAAAAGTGAAGAAATGCTACAAAAACTAAAAGGCAGCGTGAGATAAACGCAGTGCTTCAGTCTGAAAGTGTGAAATTATTTCCTGTCTTTATTTCCCTCGTCAGCAGCAAAACAAGCCAGCCGCTGAGAAAACATCCCAGAGAAACGAGGGATCAGGATGGAGACGTCACCCGACGAGGTCTCACACGGCAGAAAATCACACACACACANCACACACACACACATACACACAGTAACCTGACAACACCAGCCAGTAAGGGAGTCTGTAATCTGAGCAGCCCGGTGGCTCTTGGCTTCTCTCAGCCGTGAACAGTGACATCGCTGGCAGAAGCAGACTCGGCAGCCGTGCAGGTTCGAGGAAGATATAATGCTGATGTGACGAGACTGTTGCGATTTTCCAAAAGTAGCTAAAACTACACCTGTGTTTTTAGCCTAAATCACAACAGAGAACCGTGTTCTTTCTCTCCTAACTGAAGACAGGTATGGACCCCTAAACTCAGTGGATTGGGCTCAAACATGCAAAACTACTGATATGGTCCTTTAAATCAGCATTGGCCAACATCATTTTGTCTCTCATGAATCATTTAGTACAGGACGTTTAAGAGCTGGCCTAAATCTTTGTGCCGTGTGAGGTCTGGCGACATCTCAATTCATGATTTCTGGAAACTTTTTGCATGTTTTTGGTGTTTGTTATAGTACAATTTGACCTAATATAGGATTAAATTATCCTATTAATGTCGACTTCACTAAGATTTTCACTATGTGGAAAAAGAAAACATCATGCTAACACTTAAGGTAGTTACACACCAAGAGTGACGCGAATAAATGATGCGAAATTGCAAATTTTTCAGAGGCGAGTTTGTCACTGTCCTCCTCATATGCTATCTTTACAATCATTCAGTCATTTTCTTTACATTTTTTGTCCCTTTCATCATACAGCACAGCATTCTGTGACACAAAAACAATCAAATGATCAGAGCTTGATTGGTCTGATGAGTCGTATTTAGAGACAAAAAGTGAGAAAGAAAAAAAACAAAACAAAAAGGCTGCAATTTCATCAAGCTAAACTCTGTCGATGATGTGAAAGGCTCCGTTTACATGGCGTGAGTTGGAAAATTATTATTAATGTGCAAAATATTTGCACAAATTATTCGCCTCTGGTGTCTATCAGCCTTTAAAGGACCATACCGGCGATTGTGCATGTTTGAGCCCAACATATACAACTCGTATATACTGTATGTTATGTTACCGACAACCAATTTCCATTTAGTTTTGCTGTTATTTTTTCACATCCCTAATTTTTCAAAATCAAATGTTCAGGTGATGCATCCACTTTAAAATTCAGTTTCTCCTTCTAATACTTTTGCGTGATTGCGGAAAGCATGGTCACTTTATCTTCTTGGTAAATGCCTTCTTCTCCTGGGACTAGATTTCCTGGTGGAGAAATAAGTCATCTTCCTTGCAGCTCCATGTTGGATCGGTTAAATAAAGTTATTTCTACAAAAAAATTTAATAGGCGTCATGTTCTCTGGGATGGATTACGTACCTCAAGCATGTTTCGAGTCTTGATTTTAACAGCGTACTGGAATGAACTGAAACTAATGGCGGCTTGGAAAGTAGGAAAAACAATTCTAAAATTTACTGCTAAATCAGCATATTTTGGGAAATGATTGTGTGTACTGTATGGACTATACTGTATATATTGGCTCAAACATGCACGATCGCAGGTGTGATCCTTAAAAGTGTAAAAAACTTTAACTTTGTTGGAGAATAAATGTGATGCTTTTGGTGAAGACTTGCATGGCAGCTGTTACTGATGAGTTCCAGCTCATTTCAAACACCCAGACGACGTTCCTGTGGACGGGAAAAGTCTCTGCATGCCTGCATAGCTGAGGGATTATCACAGTATCACTCCAGCCCTGAATTCTCCTGCACCTGCCTTGTCCTGCTTAACGCAGAAGCAGGAGGGATTTTCACTCCCACTTTCCAGAAAACAACCAGCCTTTCTGGAACTCTGAAGAGAAAATGAAACACTTCACACGTTTCCTGCTTATGTGGACTTTTATTACCTGCAAGTGCTTAATATTTTTCTCATCTCTAAAGTATATCTCATATTTCTGCACTACTTAAGATCTGCATATGCACGTGTGTGCGCATGTTTTTGTCACGGTGGTAAGCTTGTGTTTAGACCAATGGATCAGTAACAAGATGGCTAAAGGTTTAACCTCTGACTCTGTCACATAGTTGATTCTTCAGCGTGGTTTGGTTTATGAGGGATTGTATTGTATACAGTATCTTATACAGCATATCTTGTCTTCTCAGGCTGCAGCCATGTGTGTGTGCTGTACACTTAGCAAATGAAGAAACAGTACACAATTTTAAAGGACCATATATGTTCGAGCCCAATATATACAACCCGCCTACATGTTACGTTACTGACAGTCATTTTCTAAAACATAAAACTGTATTTTAGTCTTTCTGTTTTTTGTTTTTTTTTGATCCTCTAAACTTTCAAAATCATTCAGATGATACCCACCTTAAAAAAATAAGGCTTTGCCTACTAACACTCATGCACAATTGTAGAAGGCACAGCCATTTTAATTTCTCTGTAAAAGCCGTCTTCTCCTGGGACCATATTTCCTGGCAGAGACGTACATCGTCTATCAATATACAGCTCCACGTTACTTTGGTTAAATAACGTTACTTTGACAGAAAAACCTGAATAAGCGTCTTCTTCATGATGATGGATTACCTATCTCAAGAACGTTTCAAGTATCAACAAGTTGAGTTTTATAGCGTGCCAGAATGAACTGAAACCAATGGAGGTCTGGAAGGTAGGAAAAACATTTCTGAAATTTACCACTAAAGTAGCATATTTTGGGAAATGATTATCAGTCACATGTATACGGATTGTATATATTGGGCTCAAACATGCACAATGGTATGATTCTTCAAAGGACCATACCACCCATTTTACATGTTTGAGCCAAATATATTCAATTTTCATTCATGTTACGTTTCTTACAATCATTTCCCAAAGCATACTACTGAAACAGTGAATTAAAAATGTTTTTCCTACCTTCCAGACCTCCATTGGTTTCAGTTCATTCTGCTATTAAAATCAACTTGTTGATACTGTAAACGTTCTTGGGATAGGTAATCCATCATCACCAACAAGACGTGTATTCAGGTTTTTTTAGAAGTTATGTAATTTTAGTGTTTAAGCTCAATAAAAAGCGTGGAGTGAATGTATGCCTCCACCGGGGAATATAGTCCCAAAAGAAGACCTGCGTTTATGGAAAAATTTAAACGGCCATGACTTCATAAGGCTGTGTAACTATTAGCAGAAGAAACCAGTGATTTTTTTAAGGAGGGTGTATCGCTTGAATATTTGATTTTGAAAGATTTAGAGATTTTGCAAAATATCAGGAAAGCTGAAATACGGTTTTATCCTTTGGGAAATGATTGTCAGTAACGTATCATGTATGAAAATTGAACGTATTAGGCTCAAACGTGTAAAATAGCCAGTATGGTCCTTTACATCAAACTGGCTAACGTATAATGCATGAGAAGGGCTGTAAGCGTTTGAATTTATCTTGGTCATTCACAACACAAAATAGCTCCAATATGACTGAGGCATGTATTATTATCATGTTCTGAGCAGGTGGGCAGGAAAAGTGCAAATCCTAGTCGTTTCTCACAACAAACTTGCACGACACCACTTCATCTCTACTTACGTAAAAACCTATTTATATAGGTTTGGCAAAATCATTGTGCTGCTTACTGATCGTAGTCAACATGAAAGGCACGTGATTACAGAGAACCGTTATGAACGAATAAAGGGATTAACATTCTGGGAAACAAAACATCCCTGTGAACACACTTCAAGGTTTAGCTGAGGTTAATCCCCGCTACAAAGAGGAAAACCTTCGCCCATTCATGTTTTCCAAGTCAGTTTTCTCGCCACGAGTTGAAGCACGCACGGCTGAATCATCAAACAATTATGTGTGTCCCTCAAAGAAATGAAAATAGTCATAAAGATACGTAAACCTAAACTTGCCTCAGGCTTCTGTGCTGCACAGTGAGGCTTGTAAACAAAAATCAACAGCCAGAGGACTGGAAAACAAACAGGAAGCTGTTAAATGTTACAGTTACATCATATCTATACTATGGACAGAATGTGATGATGATGGAGCAATTTACTGGAACAAAACTCTAGAATTTAAAAACAAAGCCAATATTTCAAAGTAATGATTTTGCTAACAAGCATATTTCATTAAGACACGAGGACAAGCACAATTAGAATAAAGATATTAAGGACCATACCCATTTTGCATGTTTGAGCCTAATATATTCAATTTTCATACACGTCATGTTACTGATAATCATTTCTCATAGGATAAAACTGTATTCCAGCTTTCCTGATATTTTGCAAAACCTCTTAATCTTTCTAAATCAAATAGTCAAGCGTAAAAATTGATGTTTCTCCTGCTAATAGTTACACAGCCTTACGAAGTCACGGTCATTTAAATTTTTCCATAAATGCAGGTCTTCTTTTGGGACTATATTCCCCGGTGGAGGCATACATTCACACCACACTTCTTATTGCGCTTAAACGCTAAAATTACATAACTTCTAAAAAACACCTGAATACACGTGTTGTTCACAATGATGGATTACCTATCCCAAGAACGTTTCAAGTATCACCACTGATTTTAATATCATACCAGAATGAACTGAAAGCAATGGAGGTCTGGAAGGTAGGAAAAACATTTTTAATTCACCGTTCCAGTAATATGCTTTGGGAAATGATTGTCAGTAACCTTTCGTGTATGAAAATTGAATATATTAGGTTCAAACATGCAAAATGGATGGCATGGTCCTTTACTCTAATTGCTGGGACTGAGAAACACACATTTATCTTTCAGTAATTAAATAAGTAACTTTCTGCAGCTCAGAGCATCTGATTTTTTTGTGAGGAGGCTCTAATTAGTCAGATTCAGCGGATTTACTGCTGAAAGTAGGTTTGATCTCATAATAACAGGGCATCATCGAGGCTCGTGTCGGTCTTTATCCAGCGTTTTAACACCTGAGCTCAGTCAAACACTCAGGCTGGGATGAAGTTTATGATTCAACAGTGCCATAGCAAGAAAACGCAAAGACAGCAGCTTTTTAATTATCTCCACTCAAGAGGGCATGCAGCTGTTTGAGTAAATACGGCTGCACATCTGTGCGGCCGTAACTAAAATTAAACCTCAGAACCACCTCCACAGACAAATTACAGAGAGAACGCCGCGGCAATGATTCCACAAAACCGTGCAGCCGCCAAAAAACAATAAGAGAAGCAAGGCCATGTTTGACGTGTAACCCGCTCAGACGGTGCAGTCAAATGGAAGTCATTTTCTCCAAACAAACAGGGGAGGACTGGGAGACATAATCACAGGGAGGTGGTGGGTGGGGATGGCACATTTCCACAGTGGGGGCCCGGCTTTGATCACTGTGGATAGAAGGGTAGTCTCACTAAGGTGTTAATTGAGAGCTCTCGACCATATGTCCACATCAGGCTGGTGCGGACACGGAGCGCCGCTATGCCTCGTGTACCAGCCACCACCAGGCTGCACTTGCGCCAAATCTACTTAAGTTTCCCCACTAACACATTGTTAGTGGGGAAACCAAGGACAAGCTGTGGAATTCTGCGTGTCCTTGGTCCTTACACAAGGTACAGATTTAACAGTAAGCTGGTTATGTACAGATCTGAGCTGAGAAATATCAGCAAAATAAACACAGGGGCAAGTCCTACTGCCATGAGATTTAACTAGTTCTGCAAATAAGCTCACCATGATAATGCAGTCATTAAAAGGAGCATTCTGGTGACTTTGCATGTTTGAGCCCAAAAAATACAATCTGCACACACGTTACATTATTGATAACCATTTTCCAAAATATAATTCTGGAGCGGTAAATAATTACAATTGTTTTTCCTACCCTCCAGACTGTCACTGGTTTCAGTTAATTCCAGTTCGCCATTAAAACCACCTTGCAAAGACTTAAAACATGCTTGCGATAAACAATCCTTCACAGTGAAAAAGACGTTGTTCTTGTTTTTTGTCAAAGTTACTTACTGTGCGCTACACAGAAGAAAATGTATGTCTCTGCCAGGGAATATAGTCCCAGGAGAAAACTGCTTTTACAGAGAAATAAACCCATCCCATCAACATTAGAATGTACGAGTTAGCAGGCAAAACGTTGAATGTTCAGGTGGGTGCATCACCTGAACATTTGATTTATAAAGATTAAGAGATTTGGCAAAGTGACAGGAAAAGTAACATACAGTTTAGTGTTTTGTAAATTGGCTGTCAGTAATTTAACAGTCGGGGTGTAAAGATGCATCATGATGCATCAATTATTAAGGTAGTGATTCAACTGTATCGATTCAATGTGTTAATAATCGATTATTTTGCGCAAAATTAAAAATAATTCTCTTTGAAGCACATTCCTCTTTAAAACATACCGGTACGTCCTGCACGGCACGCTGCAGCTCCTTCAATTTAAACAAAATGATGAGCAGCTGCTGATGAATTCTACACATCAGCTGCAGAGATATTTTCTGAAGACACAAACAAAGAAAACACTAGAAAATACCCAAATCTCTGCTGCTGGATGGAGACTGGTAGAAAATGCTAAAGTTTATCTAAACGCACTGAATTTTAGCTGAAAGTGCTGAAGTTTACCAAAATGTGCTGAAGTTTAGCAAAACGCGCTGAAGGTTAGCAAAACACATTCTTGGTCCTTACACAAGGTACAGATTTAACAGTAAGCTGGAGTTTAACATGCTGAAGTTTAGCTAAACGCGCTGAATTTTAACTAAACGTGCTGAAGTTTAACTAAACGTGCTGAAATTTAGCTAAACACGCTAAAGTTTAACTAAACGTGCTGAAGTTTAACTAAACGTGCTGAAGTTTAACTAAACAGAGCACATTCAGTCAGAGATGTTCTGCATGTTTACATGCTCTGTAGTCTGATGTCTGTATTACCATTCAGGCAATAATGTGAAAATAGCTTTAAATGATGGAATTAATAGGATTCCGCAGTTAACAGAGTATACATAATAATCGTTGTATGAGAGAGAGTCTGCCAGGTAACAAAAGCATGTTCATTAAAGTAAAAACAAAAAAATATATAATCAAATCTAAATCACAATAACTGAATCAAAATAACTGAATCCAATCGTGGGGAAAATTAAAGTCTTCCTGATAAATCCATTCGTTTCTTAAATAATCGTAATCCTTGATTAGATGATGATTTACACCTACAGCTGTTTTCTTTCTGTACAGTTCAGTAGCTGATATTTTTGGCTTTCATACTGGTTGGCTTCTTCTCCCTGTTTAATAATAATAATAAAAATTAAAGTTCTGATATTCTACTTTGGAGTATTATATTGTTTGTATTCCATTAATAGTGTGTAATTAAGTTCCCATGGTCATATTTCTAAAACTTTTTCAGTGAAGTTAAAAAAGTTCTGAATTTAGACAATAATCGAATCATGGCAAAAACGATCCATTGAATCGTTCTTTAAAGAATCGTAATCGAATTGAAATAGAGACAACTATTTACACCCCTAGTTAACAGTATGCGGGGAGTATTTATTAGATCAAACATGTAAAATCACAGTTTTTGTCCTTTAAGCCTCAAGCACTGTATTTCAAAATACGAGGGAAATTATTAACATGAATATACTAAGTGAGAAAAAAAAAAAAAAANAAAAAAAAAAAAAAATCACCAACCACTGGCAGCCTGATGTGCTGGAGAAACAGTAAATCTTGACTGAAACCTGGTTTAAAGGACCATACCATCCATTTTGCATGTTTAAGCCTATTATATTCAATTTTCACCACGTAAGGTTACTGACAATCATTTCCCAAAGGATAAAACCGTATTTCAGCTTTCCTGATATTTTGCAAAATCTCTTAATCTTTCAAAATCAAATATTCACCTTAAATATCCATGTTTCACCTGCTAATAGCTACGCAGCCCTATGAAGTCACAGTTGTTTAAATTTTTCATTAAACACAGGTCTCTTCTTTTGGGACTATATTCCTCGGTGGAGACATACATTCACTCCACGTGCTTTATTGCACTTAAACGCTAAAATTACAAAACTTTGAAAAAACCTGAATACACGTCTTGTTCACAATGATGGATTACCTATCCCAAGAACGTTTCAAGTATCAACAAGTTGATTTTAATAGCGTACCAGAATGAACTGAAACCTATGGAGGTCTGGAAGGTAGGAAAAACATTTTTAATTCACTGTTCCAGTAGTATGCTTTGAGAAATGATTGTCAGTAACATTATGTGTACGAAAATTGAATATATCAGGCTCAAACAAGCAAAATAGAAGGTATGGTCCTTTAAATTGTTAAATCCAAAGCAAGCTGAGTCAATGTATGGATCATCATGGGGAGTATTACCATGTCACGTGACAGAAAGATGGGTCAGTGTCTAGAAAACTGTTTTCTACAGCTAAAGTCTGAGAAATAATGCAAATTCAGACAGCTGAAGTAAAATTTAAATGAAACAGGACACCGAGGTACACACTTCATTTGAGTACATATCCTCACCTCTTGCAAACATCTTCACCTCGTTACGCGTGTAACTTATTTTCCTGCACCTGAAGCTCAAAGGTCAGTCACCCAACACCGATGTGACATTTGTCCCGCTTAAACAAGCATTTTTGATGGACAAAAAAAACAAATAATAGCTTAAATAAAAAGCAAAAAACATCGTTTGAATCCAGCAACTCTGCATGTGAGCGTCTTTCTGGTCACCTGATAAAATGAAACGCGAACTCAGTGAGAATAAACTGAATTTAACTACTTAACCACAGGCTTGCGCATAGTTTAAAGGAAAAAATATCAACAGAAGAGGACATTTAAACCAGGTTATCAAAGCCTTCCTGCGAATGCTTAACGTTTTCTTGTTAACTCACCCGACGCGGAGTCTTTTCCAGGGTTTTTTTTTTTCACTTGCAGCAACTCTTCCTCTGTATAAACTCAGGTGTTTCTCCTTGAAGTCGATTGATTTGGAGAATAAATCGTCCCGTAACGTTAATAATTTAACCCAAAACTGCATACATACACACTTTATCTGCGTGGCATGTCGCGGCTCCCACAGCACCACCAGCCTCTTTGTACTTATCCGCCTCCGCAAGTGGCTAAAGCCGCGCGGGCATGCGCAGTCTGCAGCCAGACGAACAGCGCCAGGTCAGTTAGCAAGGAGGAAGATCGGTATTTTACGGTGCTACAGGTGCGCCATACCTGTAAAACGGAAGGAGAAACCAACTACTTGTTACCTCTGTATCTTTGAGAAGTTATAAAATGACTTACAGAGAATTTACAGGTATTTTTGGCAACTTATAAACACGAATAAGCTGTTTGTTTGTTAGCTAGCTCACAACGTTGAGTAACTGATTTTAAATGAGGATAGCGTGTTAAAACTGAAAGCCCCCTTTATGATTTGACGCAGGTAAATAAACATTTATCTGCAGGAAAATAATATTGAAATATTGGGAAATAAGCTTTAGTGATTTTGGATGTTAAAGCCCGACAACTACTAGCCGTACACGCTACGTTCGTGACAACCAATTTCCAAAACATAAAACCGTATTTTAGTTTCCCTATTACAGTACTTTGCTAAATCTCGTAATATTTCAAAATCAAATGTTCACGTAATAGACTCACCTTAAAATTCAATATTTCGCCTGCTAATATGTATGTCCGAATGAAAAGGGACGGTCATTTTTAATTTCTCGGTAAAAAAAATTACCGAGATTATATCGGTAATACCGGGTTATACCGAGACTGGGACTATATTCCGTGGCGGAGACGTACATTTTATCCCATGTAGCTCCGTGTTGGTGAAATAAAATTGCTTCAAAAAACAAACAAACAAAAAAAAAAAAGACATTGTGTTTCCTGTGACGGATTACTTAACTTATCACGTTTTATGTGGCTACAAGTTGATTTTAATAGCGTACTGTAATGAACTGATACAATGGCAGTCTGGAAGGTCTTCTATGACCATCTGAAGACAAAAATGTCAAACCTACATTTATTATTCATGGTATTACAATCATATATTCCTCATAGTCTTAGTTTTAGTCATAGTCTTATTCCTCATAGTCATTGTGTTTTGTCAAAAGGCAGAATTAATAATGGCTGCATTGTCAGGGCCCTGTTATTGTGCATACTGGATAGGCAAACACCTAAATAACCCAGAGGCATCAGTAATGTTACTAGTCCCAACTGTTCTCTTCCTGCTATAACAACACACAAAAAGATTTTGCTGTGGCAAATGTCAACATAATTGTAGTTATAATATACTATAATTGAAACTAACTGGGCTGAGTCGCTTCCTGAATGAAATTGTCTTGCTAAGGGCGACATCTTGTGGCTACGTTTTTAAATGCTGTTACTCCATTCAAACTTACAGTACAAAAATGCAGGCTGTGTGTGTGTGTGTGTGTGTGTGTGTGTGTGTGTGTGTGTGTGTGTGTGTGTGTTTGCAGATCAAATTCTGCAGATAGGTGAGATTTGCTTCAAGGCTGAGTTTGTTAGATATTGAGGCACATCCATGGATTTTTATCACTGTCTTTCACAGCAAAATACAGTAATTTTCAACATTTTGGCATTTTTGTTTTGTTTGTTTTTGATTTTTGTTTTTTTTAAACTAAAACACCAATCTTAATTTAAACAAAAAAGAAAATCACGCATTTCTGATTCAGCTGTGTAAAATACTTTTTTAAAAATAGTTATGGTTATAAATTCTGAAGAAGACAATGCCACACTGCCATACAGTTAATTGATAAATCTGTATTATAAGTCTGATTTTAAGGTAAATTAAAAGTTATCCTAACAGCAGTAGCAATGGTGCTTCATGTAGGTAATGGTATTAGCAGTAGTAGGAGGCACTTTGATGGTAGTGGTTATCAAAAAGGGGAGGTTAAAGAAGCATACAAGTGATTTTGCATATTTGGGTCTAATAAATATGATCCACATACATGTTACAATACTTGCAACCATTTCCCAAAATGAGCTACTGGAACAGTAAACATAAAAAAAAAAAAAAAAAAATTCCATCCTTCCATTGGTTTCAGTTCATTCTAGTAGCCTATTAAAATCAACTTGTAGAGACCTGAAACATGCACAAGATAAGTCACATCACAGCGAACACAATGTATCTTAAAGTTTTTGTCAAAGTAACTTTATTAAACTGGTCCAACACGAAGCTGCATGGAAGACAACGTAAGTTTCCACCAGGGAATATAGTCCCAGGAGAAGACAACACAGACATCTTTTCTACATTTACATACTAGCAGGCGAAACATTGAATTTTAAGGTAGCTAATCAGTTTTACACTTTAAAGGATCTTTTCATACACGTAACGTTACTGGCAATCATTTTCCCGAAGCATACTACTGGAACGGCAAATTAAAAACATTTTTTCCTTACTTTCAGACCACCATTGGTTTCACTTCATTCTGGTCTGGTTGTCAGTTCTTCACTAAAGCACTTGAATGCAAACACTAGGAAGATAGGATTTTTTTTTTTTTTTTTTTTNAGTAATGTTATGTGTATGAAAATTGAATATATTAGGCTCAAACATGCAAAATGGCCAGTATGGTCCTGTAAATTAATGTAGAACTGATTAGTCATATTCTCCCTGCAGGACATCAAGTCTCCAGAATTCATCATCCTAAGACTTCAGCAGCCTCACACTTCCATAAGGCCATGTATACTAATACCTGTTCCTATGATTCATCTTCATACCTGCCAAACTGTTGTTTGCTTTGTTCATGTGTCGTTACAAACCAGCAAACCATTTCAATTTGTAGTACCGTAAGATGTTCTGAGACACAGCCAGGTGAGTGCTTAATTAAACATAATGTTCCACGTCACCACAAGACAGCAGTATAAAATCAGGTTTTCACCATCAAATCCACTACAGTCCAAGAAGCTGCACCTTGCAACATAGCACAACGAGATTCAATGCTTCTAATGCACTAAAACAGTATCAGCTGTTTACAGAATTTAATGATGACATAATTTAATGTTTAAAGCAGATTATGTCACCAAAACCCGTGTTTCTTTGCTTTGCTGTTGTCGGTGTGCACTTCCTATGGAACTTGAAAAGACACGTGTAAAAAACTTATGCAGATTTTTTTAGGTTCATCTTGACTGGCTGAATAGTTCAGGATGTATATAAGCATTTTAAATAAATAATGTGTTTGATCGATCACAGTGACGCATAAGTAGAACACCCACTTTTAATTTTTTAATTCAGCCTATGGAGATCACATAGTTGCACTATATCTCCAAAAATATGTGGACACCTGACCATCACACTTACATTATATGAGCATGTTGGACGTGCCATTCCAAAATCTTGGGCATTAATATGGAATTGGCAGCTGGGAAGGTAGGAAAAACAATTCTGCAATGTAATGTTCCAGTATTATATTATGGAAAATGGTTAGCAGTAATGTTATGGTGTATGTAGGTTGTATTCATTGGGCTCAAACATGCAAAACCATCGGTATGGTCCTTAGAAGTTAAAGCTACTTGAACTTAAAGGACCATACCAAGACAATGTATGTCTCCATAAAAAAAGACAGCTTTTACAGAGAAATTAAAAATGACTGTACCTTCTACATTTGGACATGTTATCAGGTGAAACATTAAATTGTATGGTGGGTGTATCACCTGAACATTTGATTTTGAAAGATTAGGAGATTTGGCAAAGTAGCACAAAAACCAAAACATGGTTTTATGAAATTGGAAATTGGTTGTCAGTACAGTAACGTGTATGTAGCAAGTTATTGAGCTCAAACATGCAAAACCATCAGTTTGGTCCTTTAAAGGTTAAAGCTACTTGAACTTATGTTACTAAAAGTTGTTATTAAAGGTATTATGGGATTAACCAGGACTTGTTCACAGCACGTCTCAGTGTTGAACTGCCTGTGTTTTGTCAGCTTTACATTTCAACATCAATGCTCTTTGATATCATTTATATAACTGTTGCGCAATCCCTCTAAAATCATGACAGGGTGGCTGTTTCAGTGCGTTTAACGTAAAGTTCAGAATAAGGGCGCAGAACGTTTTGATTTTTTTTATAGAATCAAAACGTACTGGTTTGACCACAGAAAATGTCAGATGGTGAAATTATGAAACTGTTCACACATTCCTCAAACCTCAAACTCGCAGAAAAGAACATGACCGGATTTTCAGCTGCAGATTCTATTATTCCCGTCACATCTCCGCTTTGGTAACTTTATCGGTGAATCGGTGCATTGTGCAGAGCGGATCGTGTTTCTATGGGGCCACACCTCTCCTGCTGCAGCCATTGGCCCTGCTCTTGTTTTCTTTTTTTTTTCTTGGCACTGCTCTTTTTTTTTCTCCTTCTTTTCATTGGCCCTGCTGTTTTTCACTCCCTCCGCTCAGTTCCGCGTCGCAGCGCGTTTAAACGTCCTGCTGCATTTCCTCCTGCTCTTACTTGCAGGCTGCACGGGCAACATGTCTGAGACTGGATCGTTCGACACCAACGTGGTCACCATGACCCGGTTCGTCATGGAGGAAGGCAGGAAGGCGCAGGGCACCGGAGAGTTGACCAACCTACTGAACTCCATCGGCACGGCGGTGAAAGCTATCTCCAGCGCCGTGCGTAAAGCTGGGATCGCCCACCTGTGAGTNCATCGGCACGGCGGTGAAAGCTATCTCCAGCGCCGTGCGTAAAGCTGGGATCGCCCACCTGTGAGTACACTCTCCCTGTGGAAGGAAACTTTCCCACACGTTTGTGGAAAGTAAATCTGTTACGCATGTTGCTTTAGCACGCCTTGCAGAGTTTTTAGTGTTGTTTTTAGTATTGAAAAAACTTGAAGATGGCCCTATCACCGTTGGCACAAGCCGAGCAGGAGATTCAGCTTCTCTGTGCGCCGATCAGGAAGCGCATACCTCCAGTTCAAATAATCCATGTTCAGACTGTTTTCAGCTAGTTACACAAAGTATGAATAGTCTATAACAGAAACGCGTGGAAACGAAACCCACGGCATGGGATGTGAAGAAAAAAATATACAGCAAGTGTTGCATGACACTGCAAATTTAAACTGAACACTATTTTAAAATACTGATCTGACAAGTAAGAAAAAACCCCAGCTACTTTTTTTCTTGCTTGTCAGGTCAGTATTTTAAAATAGTTTTACACTTTACTGCTTCATGAGCATGCGTTGTAACGTCTTAAACTGTTTTCCTGATGCTATCTCGTGTTGTTTTTTTTTTTCTTTTAAAAACCACATTCAGTTGTGCTGACGTCATAAAGTAAATAACTGTTCCTCTTTGTATGTCACAGTATTTGGAATGTTCAACCACCAATCAAATCCTGTATGTGCTAAAGCTTTTTTTTTTTTAAATAAGACTTAATTCTGATTCAAACTTGATAAGTTGATGCAATAATTTGCTCAATAACCAGCAACTGTTCAGTTTAAATTTGTAGCATCATGCAACACTTGCAGTATTTTATTTCTTCACATCCTAAACTGGATAGGACTTATTTCAGCCACTATTAAACCAAATTTATCTTGGTTACAAAACAATATGGTTAAAATTTCAGATTGTTCAAAGTGACTTGTTAATTTTTATAAACATGTTAGAAAAATTTACACTACATCATCACTACATTCCACTACATCATCACTACAACAAATGCCCCGAATGTTACTTTTTAAAATCTGAATCAGACAAAGTGTAAGCTAATAGAACACATAGCATAGCACAGGTTTAGCATCCAGACCCAGCAGCCTTGAAATTGCACATTTAGACATTCAGGATCTGTTTCTATGAACAAAAATTAAAGATTGTTTCAATAATGTCATTTATCTGCACACTGGATTAGCATTTTAACTTCTCTCTTCTGCTGCAATCTAGTTTTTCTTACCTTAAATAAATCTGCTACCGCTCACCAGGAAACAACTACCGTAATGCAGATTTGATCTCTATATTTTTTTTCTTTGTCTTAAGTTATGGCATCGCTGGAAGCACCAACGTGACAGGAGACCAGGTGAAGAAGCTGGACATCCTGTCCAATGATCTTATCATCAACATGATCACGTCGTCGTTCTCCTCCTGCATGTTGGTGTCTGAAGAGAATGAGGAAGCCATCATCATAGAGCCAGACAGCAGGGTGAGTGTCTAACTTCCCACTCCACCTGTGTCACAGGTGGAAGGAGGGGAAAAAACTTAAAGGACCATACCACCATTTCGCATGTTTGAGCATAATGTATTCAATTTTCATACATGTAAGGTTACTGACAATCTTTTCCCAAAGCATACTACTGGAACAGTGAGTTAAAACAAAATTTCTAGACTGCCACTGGTTTCAGTTCATTCTGGTATGCTACTAAAATCAACTTGCTGATACTTGAAATATTCTTGGAATAGGTAATCCATCATCATGAACAAGACAAGTATTCAGGTTTTTATAGTAGTTATGTAATTTTAGCGTTTAAGTGCAATAAAAAGCGCAGAGTGACTGTATGTCTCCACCAGGGAATATACAGTGCCTTCAGAAAGTTTTCAGACCCCTTCACTTTTTGCATATTTTATTGTATTGTAGATTTAATTTTAAATGGATAAAATTGACATTTTTGCCCATTAATGTACATTCAATAACCCTTCTTGACAAAGTGAAAACATGTTAGAAATTGTTACAAAATTTATTAAAAATCAAAAACTGAAATCTTTCATTTCCTTAAGTATTTAGACCCTGAATTCAGTACTTTGTAGAAGCCCCTCTCAGTCCCGGTGGCAGAGCAAATTAATTGGCAGGGCATTTGATGATGATGGGCGGGCAGCACAACCAGATTGGATTGTTGACCGGGAGGGGTGGGGGGGCGGAATCGCGAAAACTTGGCATTTATTAATTCACTCCGAGGTC
>VXCM01004625.1:23816-41351 GCA_014773175.1 Lucifuga dentata | reverse complement strand
CTCACTCACTCACTCACACTCTCACACACACACACACACACACACAGGCATAGACCTGCCCTGCCTCAATGGGAAAGAGTGTATTGAGTTAGAGAGTTAAGGTCAGCTCTAAATCATTACAGGTCAACATGGCAGGCCTGGCTACCAGATTAGATTAAAGTCTAGCTGATAGACCTAGCCAAGCACATTAAAACACACACACACTCACGCAGGCACATACACACACTTGTGTGTGGAGTAAACACAAAATAGCATATACCAGCACATTAATCACAGAGAGCCTGGATATAATGCACTGTGATGTTGCTTTGGTTTCTTGTATAGAAAATGAGGGCGATTTCTTGACCCTTGAAGAGTAAACAGCCATACAAACAGATAAAACAGGAGTTCCAGTGGAGCAGATTGTTGGCAAACCAGCCTGTTAGGAAGCTGAGGAGACTAATTAAATTAAAACAGGATGAGATGGGTCACTGTACTGATCTTCTGGCTCCAGCAAGCTCTCACAGCCAGGATGACATACACTGGAGTTAAGACAGAGAAACTAGCCTGTGTTTCATTCCCTGTGAAATATGATGCTTTTTGTTCAGTCCTTTAAAAGGTGTTTGTGTGCATGTTTGTGTTTGTGCAGTTGGATGGAAGAGGGGAACAAAATGAATAGAGGAGCAGCTGCTGTTTATCTGCATGGCATCTCTCCTTTCAAGCACAAGTACAAGTACAACACTATAAAGCTCCCTTGGTGGGCTATATGTTACTGTGAGCAAAGACGGGCCCTACAACCTGATGTCTGTGTTGCTCTACTTCTCTATGCACTTCTCTAGCTGTTTTAAAAAGAACAATGACGTGAAAGATGGAAGATGTGTATCTCAGTCCTTCCTGTCTCCCCCACTTTCATCTCACTGTTCTCCTCTCCCCCTCTCTATCTCTTTCTGCCCCACCAGCCCGCCTATCTCTCTCAGTTAGGTGATGTATGTCTGACCTTCAGTGGTGAATTTGCCATTTGCTGCCAAGTGGTTCTTTAACTGCTTCCATGATTCACATGACCTCACTTCCTCTGACCCTGCTAGGTGCCGCTCAGTGTGGCTGGCAGCCAAGAGCAGAGGGATACAGAGCCAGACCAGGTAAGGGCTTCTCCAAAACCCTCTCCTCTCCTCTCCTCTCCTCTCCTCCATCAGAACAACCACTGACATATGGGTGGTGGAGCCTTTGCTCTTTCTTGCACCATCTTTAATCTTAACTGTCATTACTTTGAACTACAATAACTGTGAATGAGAGGACTCTTGAGTGCACTTCTGGTTTTAACTAAAATTGGCACAGCATGCTTCTCGTTGTCCTCTGGGACAAACCAGAGCCCTCCATCAATAGACCTTATCTATTATTTACACAGTGTCATTCTAAACAACATTCTACAGTCACAAACAAAAGCAACAAATTCATACAGTCTGTCACCCAGATATTGTGGCATCTTTTGATCTGCTGAATTGCTTCAAAAGCAAGAGTGGGGCTGATGGCAATGATAAAAGCTTGGAGTCTTACCACATATATGCAACATACACACAGCTAAACATTAAGACACAGAGGTACACAAGTGCAACAGGGAAAGAAAGTGATGTACGTGCAACCACACACACATACATAAAACTTATGTCATCATGTCTGCAGGGTGTTGTGTAATCTTCTATTGGTGCAACTCCAAGGCCCATTACTTTCATCTACAGCAGAATGTGTGCTGATTGGCTTCCAGGGAGCAAGTCAGGGGAGTGGTGAGGGCTGCAGAATGGGGAGGACAGAGGGAGGATTTTGAGATATGGGAAATAAATTGCTGCTGAAGTGCATTAAAACAACATCTTGAATTTCTTCCGCACTAGAATGTGGCAGAGGGAGTGTGAGCATGATAGCAAATGCATGCAAAATATAAACATATTTGTGCATACTCACAAACACACATATTTTGTTTGCATATGTATGAGTGGGAGATTTGCAGCCTCATTAATAGTGTTAGGGCAGGAGCACACCTTAATGATCTCTATCTTTCTTGGTGCCTCAGCCTCTGACACCGTTTCACTGCGACTGCAGGGCCAGTAAGGTTCACATCAGGACAGAACAAATCGTATACTTCATCATCCATATATCAAAGACATATCCCAACACTTTACCAGAGGGTGATTAATTGATCACCACCCAGGAGATCAAGTCTGCATTGAAAGCCAGGTTGTCAGCTCTGACAGTCCAAGTCTGGCTCTCATTCCATATTTTACCTTCTCTGCTTAAGCTGAATAGAGAGATAATCAGCGATGAGGTTATACCACTCATATTCTTCTGAGTTTTGTCTCAATGGACCCTTCTGACCAGGTTTAACCAGCCTCTTATTTCTTATTCCTGCTCCCTTCACAGTAAACCTGGATCTATACTGCTCAACCATGAAACCATAACTAAATATAAATCATCCTCTTTCTTCCTTTGTCATTCCGATAGCCCTTTTACACTCTCTCATTTGTTCTATTTTTTTGCTCACCCTCTCTCTCTCACACACACACACATTCATGGTCTCCACCTTACACAAACACAGCTCTAATAAATTGTGGCACTGGTAATTACATAGAACCCACCAGTAAATTTCACTTCCATTTACATTTAGATTACAGAATATTTCATTCCTATCAATCTGCACCCCAAGACCAATGTGTGCATAGCTTAGCCCATATGCAGACACAACTGTTCATGGCATTTTTATATTCTCATTGGTGCATGTGCCCAAGCACACAAACACACACAGTCACACACACACACACACACACACACACACACACACACACACACACACACACACACACATACACACACTGAGCAATAAATCTCAATGTTCCCAATACAGCTCTCACCTGCATGCATGGATAAATGTACACATTAGGGAGGTAAGTATTCTGTACACATATTTATATGAGCAAACACAAAAACACATACACACATACAGAGCTACTCATAGCTGATTCTATGAGGGCCAAATGAGCCTGTATCCTATGTTTATAAACTTTTTTTTTTAAAGAGCCATAAATTATCTTGAATTGTGCAATATTTAAGTGACGAAATATTTCACTTTCACCTACAATGTCAATGGAATGCTGGTCTATAAATAAATATTTCTGTAAGAATATCTACTCCACACTTAAATTTTGTGCATACTATTTTGACAGCACTGACATGGTGTGTCTGTAAGGGAAACACATTCCTGCCCCACACACAGACACACTGAAATACGCTGTCAGTTTGACACACATAAACTTACCCACTTTTGGATCATAGTACATTCAGAAGCAATCTCATCCACTGTGCATAAAAGAGAGCAATATGCGCCCAAAACCTAACTGCAATATTTCAACGGTTTATAAGGAAAGAGAAGAGGAAAAGGAGCCAGCGGCAGCAACTGGGGAAAACAGATACAGGCAAGATTTTGCCTTCTCTCTCTCTCTCTCTCTCTCTCTCTCTCTTTCACACACACACACACACACAGTCTTTTCGTCTGTTGTTGTCTTACTCTCTTTCTGAATCTCCCCGTCCACCAGCCGCCCTTCTCTTAGTATTACTGCATCATTTTCAACAGTAGTGAGTGCACCAGGAGCAGAAAAACAGCAAGGCAGAGGGTAGATACTTCAGGGAATTTGAGTGTTTAAAATATACACAACAATTTTCCTCTTGTGGATGATCAGTGCACACAGCCTCCCTTCCAACACATACAATGTATAACCTGAAGGTACTGATTCAGACTGCAGCATACACCTGCATACTGTGTACTTTGTGATTCCGGACATTATTAGAACATTATTAACAAATATAAAGCACTTAAGTATCAAGGAACCTCGATTTTTTTTCTTTATCCCATTGTCTTTTTCACTGCATGATTGTTTTTGTAGTCAGTGCTGCTGTTTTTCTCTCCAGGACTGAAAATACATTACCTAGAAATGCTTAAGTGCATTAGACATTAATAAAGGTTTCGCCAGGAGATACCATGGAGGTAATTTCCTGCGTGAAATTGGCTTCCTTTTTCTCAGTATGAGGGACATATAGTCCCAGGTGGTAAAATGGCTTAAAAAAAAAAAAAAAAAAAAAAAAAAAACTGCAAAGACATCATTCCATCAGTGGCACAGAACACGTGTGATTGTGTATGGGTGTGCAAATACGTGAAGGTGCCAAGGTGTGGACACAAGTGTGCTGATATTCCCTCCACTCAGACAGCCTCATTGTCATTAGGGAGTCGTGCTGATATGATCTGTTAAGGTTCAGGCCTATGGCTGCAAGAGGAAATTGGAGTGGTGGCGTGATGTTAGAATTTAGACTGCAGAGCAATGGGAGACCAGCAAACTGATAACACTGGTCATTGGGGTAGGTCAACAGCAGTACAGTGTAAACACCCACACAATTACACACACACACACACACACACACACACACACACACACACATATTCCTTTGACCCTCAGGGTAAAAATAAAGAGTCTGGACAGCTTAGCAGAAAGAAAATCTGGAGATTGTGGAGTCTAAATGAGTGAGGGAAAACTGTTGTATTTATGTGGGAGCATGCAGACATGCATGCTCAGGCACAAATATGCATCCACCAAACAGACAGACATGCACATACACACAAACACACACAGGTAAAAAACCACAAGTAATGATCTCCTGTATCAGTCACAAAGCGATTCAGAGGGAGATACTTTTTAAAGGCTTGAGATGTGAAATGTGTAAAAGGGGCTGCAACATAATAGCTCAAAGTCCCTGTTTATGATTTTTGAACATTTAGTCTAAGAAAGAAAACTGGTCACTTGTTTTTTTATTTTTATTTTTTTTAAAGTATACTTTGGATGACTTGTTGAAAAAACATCTGATATTAGAAAGTTCCAATGTTTGATCTCATCAATGATTTGATCCTCTAAAATAAGCTGTTTTCTGTTCTCTAGCTTGGATCAGACATATTCAAAGCCCTGACTGGGTTTAAGGGATTTATTTTGTTTTCAAGAATAAAGAAAATGAAAAAGAAAATGAATAGCAAATAAAAAAAACATGCATGGTCTCTCTGTCTCTCTCTCTCTCTCTCTCTCTCTCTCTCTCTCNCACACACACACACACACACACACACACACACACACACATACACATACGCATTTTGTGTACATACACTTACTTCTCTCCCAACAACACACAAATACCAACCATTTCAGCAGAGGGAAAATCTATCACATAGCAGAGAAATGCCTGTCACTGCTTGGCGCAGTCTCCTGAGAAACCAGAGAAGGCCAATATACTACATTGGTTTAGACAAAGATATTAATAGAAGTGTATGTGTGTGTATTTGTGTGTGTGTGTTTGTGTAAATTAAATGTGCACAAATGTTTGATTTTTTGTGACATAAAGCATGAATGCTAATGCTCTCATATTTGAGTAGCATATATACAGAGAGGTATAGATAGGTAATTCGATGTGCTAGCTGTGTGTAAGTGTGTGTCAGAGTCCCTTGGGAGCAAATGTATCATGTAGGAAGGCTGGAAGATAAAAGCTGAAAATTACACACTCTCGCAACAGGCTACATAAACATTAGTAGTTCATGTAGTAATGTGGGCATTTGTAAACATAAGTACATAGCTGTGATTTAGGAGGGCTAAGTAGTGAAAAACTAGTCTCAAGGGTTTTTGGGCTGGACAGAAACTCAGAACGTGTAGGATGGTGTTTCAGAGAATGAGGAGGTTGCAGGAGAACAACATTTTGACAAAGAGTAGGAGGTTGCTGATATTATTTTGGTTGCAAAAGTAGCAAAAGTACAAGGATCAAACTTCTTTGTTTCAGAACTGTTTGGAAATTCAGGAATAGAAACCAAAAGGTGCTTGAAAGAGCAGTCTTTTGGTGTTTCTGAAAATAAAAATTTAAGAAATGTAGATGAAATCTATATTCTTTTTTCTATATCTCAAACCTTGAGTGGGATTTCTGTTTTGTTTGTTATTTAAGCTATTTACAACAGGGCTAAATTGATATGTGCCATGATCAGGCGTTTGGTTGAGATAGATTTTGTTTATCTATGAAAGCTGAAAAGTTCAGGGTTAAAAAAAAAATTATATGGTGGACTAAGTTGAAGTCAGTAAAAGTCCACATACCGCTTTTACGCCCCCAAATCATTTCAATCGCAAAATAAAACATTTTAATCCATGATGCATCTTCATCAGGTATAGCATTCTACACATGACAATGATCCGGTGTGTTGTGCGGATTTACGCTTACGATTTATATTTTTTTCGATGGATAAGAGAGAGACAGAGAGAGANAAAAAAAAAAAAAAAAAAAAAAAAAAAAAAAAATCGGTGATTTAGCTCGGTCCATTTCTGTCCTTCTCTCTCTCTCGTCTCATTTTTAACCAGATCTGTCTGAAGCCTTAAGTGCTGACGCTGAGCACAAGAGCCATCTTAAGATCCCCGGCTGAATATACATGACGCGCCAGAGCTGAAAATTGTGAAAGAGTTTCAGCACCATATTGGTGAACAGCTCCTCACGCCTCTGAGGCACAGCAGCTGCTGCAGGCTGAAGCTGCTGCGGCATCCGGAGAGGCCGAAGCTTAGAAAGAGCCTTTAATAATCAAATCATCAGCCCCGAGGCGCTGGGTAAGGTTTCCTTCCACACTTGACAGTAGCAAAAACTNGGGGGGGGGGGGGGAGGAGGTGGATAATGGAGTATAGGACAGGAGGCAGCGACAGAGGAAGAGAGACAGAGACAAACTGACGCTCACACGTGGTTGATGGCGCATCTGCAGTGATTCTTAAAGTCATATCTCATGGCACCTAAAGTTTACTCTCCTTGCTTCTCCTTGTCACGCACGCACGCTCACACACATGCACACATGCATAAACGGAGATGGATTTGTTTGTGTGAGTGCGTGCGTGTGTGTGTGTGTGTGTGTGTGTGTGTGTGTGTGTGTGTGTGTGTGTGGAAAAGGAGACACTTCAATTCGTGGCTAATTAATAACGTTTAGGAGTGATCCCCCTATCCCAGACCCATGCGGACACTCATATTATAAGCTATGCCACACACAAGAAGTTAGGTCCCTACACATACCCTGAAAACACACGGAGACACACGCACGGNAAAATCTGAGCCACTTCAGCCTGCCTGCACCGGAACCCGAAAATAATTACAAGAACTCTCTCGGTGAATTTGCGGTCTCTCACTCTCCTGGAACCATGAAATTTCGCTCAAGAAACGTGCGGTTTTAACTCGGTGTCAGTCAAGAGAGAACAGAGGAGAAAAAAAGGAGGACGAGACACTTTTTCTTTCCAAACGCACCTGCGGCAGCGTTTACTCCTCTTGCTGCTTGACTGATACTTGACAGCCCGAGTGGACTATTGCAGAGAGAGAGAGAGAGAGAGAGAGAGAGAGAGAGAGAGAGAGAGAGAGAGAGAGTCACATAGAGACTGGATGATTCTTCTCTTCCTCTCACACTCCACAGGCGCTCATTCATATAAGCTCGACCGACGACAGCATGCCAAGCACAGACTCCAGCAGCGCAGCTCGGTCCGTAGCATCCTGATCTCTCTCTCTCTTTAGTCTCTCTGTCTCTTTCTCTTTCTAATACTTATCTCTCATGTACACGTCGTTTCCAGAGAATTCTCATGGTGTCTCATTTTTCATATGCAGGCGGACACTTTCAAACAGAGGAGAGGAGTGAGACGTCTTCTGTCACGTCGGCCGCTCTCTGCCATCCACCATCAGTGCGGGACAGACCTTGCCATCTACGGGACGTCGCAGATACTCAGGACCCGGAGCAGAGGAACCCGCCGCATGAGCCCGAGCCCCCGGGATGGCGTGCAGTACGTGTTATTACCTGGTTATCAGCTCCACACACCTGAGCAACGGACACTTCCGCCGCGTCAAAGGGGTCTTCCGAGGACCGCTATGCCCAACAGGGAGTAGTGATTCACCGGTAAGAGAACAGGTTTTGACAGATACCGAGACCAGGTGTGTTAAGTAGAAGCTATGCGTATGTTTGTGTAGTTTTGTTTGTTTGTTTGTTTGTTTTGACATGCCTGATGATTGTGGCGCTTCTTTGGGTTTAGACTGAGTTAGGAAATCAATCTAACCAAAGGAAGATAAGGATGGAAGATCATCAAGGCTGTTTACAGTGTGTGCAGGGCAGATAGGAAAACTATCAAATGACTGTCACTTATTGCAGATAAAGATTTAAGAGGAAATGAATAGGTGGATGTGCACAGATATTGCTTTGTAAATAGTTGTGGAATCAGGTGTTTTGTGTGAATCATAAAAGAAACTTTTTTTTTTTTTTTTTTNTCTTTTTTTTTTTTAACGGAAGTTGCAGCCATGAAGCTATTGCCCCTCTATGCTTCCTCTTCTTTCTCATGCAGGTGGGAGTTAAATAAATCAAATCACATTAGTGGATTCAGTAGAAGATGAGCTGCCCTGCCAAGAATAACACTAATTACCTGGGGAGTATTTGTTAGGTGCGTAGGTGTATGTCTTTGTGTTTGACCAGCCCAGCCTAGTAGGTTAACTCCCTGTCCTTTTTCGGATGCCTGTGGTTTCTTTCAGCTAAACTGGCAGAGGGGCTCTCGGTCTATGTGCGTTCGCTAGTTGTGAGTTTTTTGTGTGTCCACTTGCAGGACAAAGAAAGACAGAGAGGGGGGACAGCGAGAGAGAGGGAGAGAGAGAGAGAGAGAGAGAGAGAGAAAGAGAGAGAGAGAGAGAGAGAGAGAGAGAGTGCGTGCAATTTTTTGGAGAAAAGAAAAGAGAAAAGATGCATGTCAATATGTACATGATGATTGTACATGATGTTGTGGACTATGAATTATGGTGTGTGTGTGTGTGTGTGTGTGTGTGTGTGTGTGTGTGTGTGTGTGCTGCAGAAGCTGCTCGGAGGGTCTCTAGTAATCACACATTATTCATGAGCTCTTAATGTGAGACGAGACAAACTGGCAGAGCTGATGACAAGTTTGATGAGAAAGGAGGAATGGAGCAGCTGGTGTGTGTGTGTGTGTGTGTGTGTGTGTGTGTTCATACTCGAGTCATTACCATTCTGTCATGTTTGGCCCGCACTGACTATGTGATGGGAATGAGCGAACACGGTTGTGCAGACACAATCAGACAGCGAAAGACAGTGGAAAGAACAGATTCACAAATATACATGCAAACTTTTACACACACACACATACACACACACAAATAATTGCTCGGTTGTCCACTGTGTTTGCCTGTCACCCTCTGTCATCTATATTTCCTGCTCCCATGCATTAACTTCTGGGATTTCATTTTTAAAGCCTGCCAGTAAAAAAAAATAATTACACAATGAATTTATGTACCTATTCCTGCAAATAAGGACTATCCCCCTAATTCTGATGATTTGAATTGTCACAGAGCCCCCAGTCGCATCATCAGTCTACCAGAAAAAGCATCAAATAGTAATTTATTGCAAAATACTGATCAGAAGGTAGTCTGGATGCACTTCAAGCTTCATTAAGACAACGCATGCTGGTCATTTGAAGCGTAAGTTTTTACAATGAAAAATGCAATGCAATATTTCCCTAATAAGCACTGATTTTATACTAAAAAAGGTAATCAATCAAAAGTATGGTTTGTTAATTACAGCGCAAGTGTAAATAACTGAGCATATCAGCGAGTCAAAATAGATCACAAAAATCCAACATCAGATCATTTGACAAACACTTCTGAAAAAAACTGTACAAATCATACTATTTGGCATAGTTATGGATAGCTAAAAATGAAAAAGCAAAAATGGGGGGGGGGGNGGGGGGGGGGGAAGGTGTGTTTTCAAATTTACCGACATCAGTGTGGAGGCGGTCTCTAGTTGTGGGCCTGTCAGCATGATAAATAGACCATGCTACTGGTCAACAAGCTCAAAGGTAGCCTCTTGTGAAAGATGATCCTTTGGCCAGGGGTGAGTGAGTTTAACACACCTCTTCAAGTCTGTTAGACATGCTGAGCAGCATCTTCTGCTCCCGTTCAGCACACGCCAGCACAACAGCATTTGCTCTTTGATTTATCTTAGATCAGTGGAGAACAAAAGACTTCACAACTGGGATTTGTCTGGGGGAACTTCTTGTGTCTTCACTTTGATAAGGCATTGCAGCACAAACCGCTGTAACAAACCACTGTAAGCCCTGCAAGCTCATAAAAACAGCTGTCTCAACATACAAATTCTTCTTTCTTCATGAAAAAATCTTCCATGTTTGTTAAGAGTTCTCTGTTTTGCTGTTTAGTTAGCTTCCCTCTGGAGTTCCAGATATGTCTAGATTAGAATTTGCTCATTACTGCTATAACATTACTAATTAGTCATTGTGATAGGTCCTTGGACATGTCTAAATTTTAGCTCCCATATGTATATTAGTGCTTAATCATCACTGGTGAGTCATTCTTCAAACTCTCATTAACACTTAAAAGGCTTTTGTTCTTGGCATCAAGTGAGAGGGAGGATAGGAGGAGAGACATAACAAAGGAGAGGTGTGTGTAAGAGGACAGATACAGTTTTGCTGTGCCTCTCAGATTAGACAGATCCAAACTGATACACACCTTCCATTTCTTTTTTCTTTTCCTGTCTCTCCTCGTCTACAAATCTCCCAGTCTCTCTCTCTCTCTCTCTCTCTCTCTCTCTCTCTCTCTCTCTCTGACTTACTTGCTGGCGCAGAAGCACGGAGCTCTGTGGTCCCCTTAGAAATCTTTCCTCTGTAGATTATTACTGGCTTGTGTGCTGCACAGTTAGCCGTTCATCCACCGCTTTGATGTATATTTCACTGCTGTTGCAGAAAACAGATGAATCCTTGGCTATACAGCATCGTGTCAAAGAAAGTGCAAATGTGCCAGTTTGTGTGTTGGTGCCTCTGCATTCGCACCCTTATGTTTTCATTGATTCCACAGGGAGCTGAACAGTGTTTATGTAAATGAGGTGGCATTTAAGCATATGCCCTGAACAATAATCCTGAAAAAAAAACAAAACTATTTAGCTCCACAAAAACACAGCCATGTTTGAGTGAGTCAAGTACTTAGTCACAAATATTAAGCTATCTTGAGAGGACAAAGGTGAGATGAGCCAGCTGTTTTGCCATTTGGCACACCAGTTTGCTCATGGGTATGCAGACAATATCGAGGCATTTTGGTGTACATTTAATGGTGAACTAAATAATAGGTGATATAGGCTCAACAGCACAGGATTCCCAGGTGATTATCAAGATGGTAATAGCATCTTGACATTTCTAAACTTTTTCAAATGGCAGAAAAAAAAGAGATTATTTAGATATCATTTCACAGAAATTTGTTTGTAAAACCATATTAGAAGGTTATAGAGTTTTATACTGTCAGACAACCTATTTTAGAGTCAAGGCTCCCATGCTGCAGTCTCTGAATGCCATAAAGCCTAATGTTAATGCACATGCATGCTTGCACACACACACACACACACACACACACACACACACACACACACACACACACCAACTCGGCCATCAGGCCCTAACGGAGCAGTTTGAGAGTGAGCAGGTGAGTGCTGCTGAATACTAAAGTCCTGTAAGACTGGACTATTCCTGCTGACCGTTGCAAAGTGTTCCCACTGATCACCACTAATGTCCTCCATCACACTTTACACTCAGCACTCCAATGTGTGTGTGTGCGTGCATGTCTCTGTGTGTGGAGAGGGGGGCAGGAAATAATTGGGACAGATGGGTGAGATAGGAGAGGGAGAAAAGGAGAAGACAGTTGGCATTGATTTTCACACTCTCTCAAGCCTTTATTGACATTTCATTTAGCTAATGAATTCATTAGTGCTTCATAGCATAATAACCTCTACTTGATAACCAGGATGGCTCCCTGGAGGAAATGTATCATCTTTACTCTAGTATTTTACCCTTGCATCTGTATTTCCCGAATTTCCTAACTCACTCTCAACTTTCTTTGGTTTTTCTCCAGTATTTCTGCTCCTTTTCTTTGACTTAGTAAGTTTCTCTCCTGTTTGTTTGTTCTGCTTTAACTCGTCAATGAACTCATTATTTGAGGTGCCATAACCTGCCATTTTCTCAACAACAGCACAGCATGCCCTCAAGAATGCTGGAGAAATAAAGCAGAAGTGCAGATGTACGACTGGAAGCACATTCATCTGTCTCTCCTCTACCTACATATAGTTGTCTTTGTGCTAATGTTTGTGCGCTTGCTGGCTTTGTAAGTGCTTGTTCACCTCAGAGATTGAGATGCTCTTTATTCAATTTAGCTGCAGCTGCTCATTCTTATTTGTATCTCTTTAACCTGCTGCTCAGAGGAAACACACACATATGCACACACATACACACAAGCTCAACAAAGACTCCTTTAAATAAATCAACACTGTAGTCTTGAACTTGCCTGCATAAATTAAACCATTTAATTTTATACAGCATGTATTTCTGGAATCACATAAAGGAAAGAATTTCACCCACAGGTGAAAATGTTTGCAATCATTTTGTGTGCACACTCTTGTCCCTGTATTTGGAGTGGCATTTTTGTCAGAGTTAAGCTGCTGGTTTAGAATTTGGAGGTGATCACTGTTGTGTTTGGGGCTGCTGCTTTACAAATCAAATCTATCTGCAGTGTATAATTGTAAGGATGTTTGTGGAGCCAAGGTGACCTCCCTGAGCTCTATCACCATTACAGTTTGCAGTAAAATGCCATCTGTATCTAGATATGTTTTCCAGTTAAAGCAAATCATGTTAATGCAAGATTAAATGCACACATTGGAATGCAATCCAATCTGCCAGACCACATGATGGTCTGACTCGCATTGTGATCGGATCTCAGTGACAACTAGGCATGTGTGTTAATGTAATCCATACTGAGACACATTCATCACCCTGCCTTGTCTTGCTGGCTCTGCTTGTTCTCCGTAATAAAGTTTTTTAATCTGAAGTTGTGGCTTTTCCTGCAACTGGAATGCAAACATCCCAAACAAAAAGTTCTTAGTTATTTTATAAATGGATAAAGCAAGTAGGAAACACAGGCTTTAATAGTGTAATGATCACATTACAGGCTGAATCCACTTTTTAATGCAAGATGTAAATGAAAGTCCCTTCATCAGATACAGAGATTGTATTTAAAATCAATCTTTTTCATCCTGAAGTGTGAAAACATCAGTGGTAGGTATTAGATACATGCTATGAGTAATAATAATTTAAAAAAAAGTGATAAGTAATAAAAAAAAAGTGATCATACACACAACAGCGTGCTTGTGAAAAACTCACAGATGGCCAGCCTCTTTTTTTACTATTACTTTGGGACAGATGTTTGCCTGTGTGGTCATTAGTGATTGCAGCATCAGATAATTACCTGGAGACTCACAACACATAAACACACACATTCACATATATTTAGTGAGTGTTTGATAATTACTGGACATTTGATTAACCATCTGGAACTTCAGCTCAGGTCCCGGTTGAAAGATACTCACAAAAAAAAAAAAAAAAAAAAAAAAAAANAAAAAAAAAAAAAAAAAAAAAAAAAAAAAAAATATATATATATATATATATATATTGTCCAAGGCCTGTGACAACGAGCATTTTTGTTTCAGAGTCATTGTGCTCTGCAGCCATGTTTCATGGAAGATTTGGTCTTATGCTCTTATGCTCTTGTGGAATGATTTTCACCTGCACCCTGCACTCTCTGTCTCTGCCTTTTTTCTATAATTTGTATAATTTATATAATTTCTTCTGTCTTCCTTTATTCATTTCTCTAATGAGTACCTTTATAGTCTCATCCTCCTCTCCCTGACACTCTTATGTCTGTTGGCTATTGCTTTTCATTTCATCTCTTCAGCTAATTCATTTTTAAGCAGGTTAAATGTTCAGTTGTTTAGGTCTTTGAGCCTTAGTGTGACTTTGTGTGTGTGTGTGTGTGTGTGTGTGTGCGTGTGTGTGCAGGTCCTGTATATGTGAGTTTGAGNTGTGTGTGTGTGTGTGTGTGTGTGTGTGCGTGTGTGTGCAGGTCCTGTATATGTGAGTTTGAGATGGGAGTAATATTGCAGTAGCAATATAGCTGAAAATTCCTTGAAGGAATGATGGAAAAGTAAGGGTGTGATTTATTTGAGTGGAAAATGGTTGATTTTTCTTTTCTACTGTCTAACCTCCATCGTACTCTTTCATGCCTCCTCTTCCTCTGTTACTCTACCTGGATCCAGTCTCTCATGAAGTAGCCTGATATAGACACAATTGTTGCTTCATTCTCTTGGTGTGCCTCCATACACATGTGGGTGCGTACAATACACATTTGTAGCACAATACACATTCAACCTCACATTTGTGAGGTTGAATGCTTTTTTGTGTCTCCTTCACTGGCATGCAGGCCAGGGTTAAGAGCAGCTCAGACAAATTAATTATCTCTCCTCTGCAGAAGAGATGAGTCACTGGAAAGAGGAGCCACAAACCAGCACCTCCTGGTTGAGCTGAAGCCTTGGCTGTCCCCAACAAACAGAGACCAAGAGCATCCCTCAGAATAAAGCAACTTAGTGTAGATTTCATCCTTAGCTTGATCTTAAGACAATTTTTGTCAACTTCTTGTGGGTATAAGGGTGATTTATAAAAATAACTGGGATTGAGAGAAGCTGAGCAGGCACTTTGCATTCATAGATCACAGTACGAGAGGAATTTTAATGCATACGAACAAGTTTCACTTCTCTGAAATCGCTACCACAGATCAAGGTTTTCATGTTTTGCAAAGCTGTGCCTTGCACAAAATAGCCTGCATTAGCTTGCTACACTCACATAGAAAGCCTGGATTAAGAGAAGCGAGAAACTGAAGCAATGATGTTTTAATGTTTATCATCATACAAAATTTGTAAACAATCCAAATAGCTATTCTTGGGCTTAATATATGATATATATATATATATATATCAATGTAATTATTAGATTTTCATAATTAATTATAAAATATTAATTTGGATATCTTAAGAATAGATAAACAAGGATGTACTCTTTGCTGTCACTCACGACATGTGTTAGAAATGCAATTTATATAAATGGAACTTTGATGGATTTGTAGCTCAAGCTTTTGTCTTTATATTGCCTAAGCCACAGCTCACCCTTGACCTTTGACCTTTGCCCTCTTACCTATAGATAGTCCTGGGAAAAAATAAGTGGAGGAAAAGGCCAGTGTAGGGATCAAGGTTTCAGAGAGATGAAAAGGGTATTATTGACCCATTACCTTATTAAATCTTTGTGTTCATATATTGGAATATACAGTATATGTATGTGCTTGTACAAATACTGCACACAGGATGCACTGTACATACACACATCCAGGGAGGGAAACAGAAAAATACCATGAGCACAAGTGGGACAAAAATTCACATAGTATTATAACACCATCGTGTGTGCTCTCATGTGTGTTCATTCTGGCATGCTCTCATGTTTATGTATCAGCAGCACTGTAATAGTGCAGAGTCAGTCATCCATCAGTAACAATACATCAAATTATATCAGACTTATCTCCACCAGCAGCACAACCCTGATGCGGACACCAATAATTCATGCTGTTTGATCCTACCAGCTTCCCTCCTTCACATTAGCTGTTATGACGAGAACAACCTATCACAGCTATCATAAGCAGCAGCATTCCTGTGTTTAGCAGATTGAAGATGCCAGGCGCTCAGCTACATGCTGTGCAGAAATGTCCTGCATGCTGCCTGGATGGCAGGATCACAGTGGTCTGCAAGCAGCCTCCAGCTACCAGCCACCAGGACTTGGCTTCCTACTTTATATGGGCAGCCTGCCTGTATCCTGTGTCTGTGTGCATATATCTATGTGTACGTGTGTGTGTTCTTAGCCTTGCTGTGAGGTACACTTAATGAAAAGAAAAAAGAAAAAAAGTCAGCAGGAAGAGAGGAGAGGAGAGGAGAGGAGAGAGGAAATCCTGCAAAGATGGGTGCAAAGATGTGAAGAACTGTGTGGGTGGAGTGTGTCACTTTAGTTAGAGTGCATGTGTGCTTTAGTTAGAGTGCATGTGTGTTTGTATGTCTTGGTTATTCATCAACTTCCCCAGGAAATTCTTCACTTTTCCTTTGCCAAAAAGCTGAAGGCAAGAAGTAAACACAAATTCTAAGATCTCTCTCTCTCTCTCTCTCTCTCTCTCTCTCTCTCTCTCTATCTATCTCTATCTCTATCTCTGTCGTTCCTCCTGTCTCAGTCAGTTGATCCTTATGAAATGTTTGTTGTGTGTGATTGGGCTATAAATGCAAAACACGTTTGTAAATTGAAACCAATATCATCTTAGGCCCATGGAATCTGGAACATATTGTTCTTCATCTAAGTATGCAGGTGGTGCAGATGCTGAGCACTTGTCATGATCAACAATATAAGTCTTGATCAAAATTCTGTCTTTGTAGGAATGTGTGTGAGTCTATGAACTTTGTATGTGTATGTATGTGATTATATGGGGTTGTGTGTTTGTGTGTATGTATGAGTGTTTGAAATATAGCAGCATGTGATTTATGTAAATGAGTGTCATTGGCCTAGGCGGAGACAGAATTTCCAGGCCTGACGAGTGGCTTAATGATTCATCAGCCTGGCTGAAGCAGGCATCAATAATGGATGACAGAGTGGGTCATGCAGGATTGCTCGCCCCTTGATTAAAGTGCTCCGCAACTAAACGCCTCACTCCCGCCTTCTTCTCACCCTACATTCTGTGAGGATAAATACAGAAACGTGCCATGCAAACAGTGCCCCACACACACTTGCACACATCTACACATTCACGTGCACACACACACACACAGACACACAAACCTCAATCTCTTTCCCTGCAGCTTAATGTCATCTCACCTCTCATACTCTTAATAAGCTCTCATCCTTTCCTCATCTGCTCACTCTGTTTCTTTGGTCTTAATCCAATCACACAAGTGAGCGAGAATGGAAAAGGGGTAGAGAGAGGTAAAGAGTGACTGGGGAGAGGAGAAAGAAGAAGATAGAAAGCGTGGGTGAGAAGAAGAGAAAGGCACAAATGAATGCTTTATGATTTGTCTGTACAGAAATGGAACCTTTCTCTCTGGAGATAAGACAGCAACATAAATGTTCTCTCTCCCCGCCAACAGAGGGGAGAGTCGTTTTCTCTCCTTCTCTTTCTCTGCGTAAGCTGTATGTGGGTGTTGGTGTGACAGGACAAATCTCTGTCTATTAGGAGACATAAACCGCTAAACTCCAAGCTACACGGCCATACATACTAATGCAGCCATACAGAGAGCTGGGTAGAAGTTGAGAATGAGAGACAAACTGACAGAGATAGAAAGACAAACAGAGAAAAAAGAGATGTGGAAAAAAGCAGGGAAAGACGTTGAAAGTAGAGAGAGTCTCAGTAGGAATTTAATCCAACCAGCAAGGGATCATAACTGCTGCCCAATCTTTCAGTACAGCAGAGCTATCTTTAACAAAGTTGGACTGATTTGCACCATATAGCAAGTTCACTGTGTGTGTGTGTGTGTGTGTGTGTGTGTGTGTGTGTGTGTGTGTGTGTGTGTGTGTG
>VXCM01004625.1:0-23780 GCA_014773175.1 Lucifuga dentata | reverse complement strand
AGAGAGAGAGAGAGAGAGAGAGAGAGAGAGACAGAGAGAGAGAGAGAGAGAACCTGCAATCATAAATGCCTGTAAGAAGCAATCATTCTTCAATTTTTCTTCTTCCTCGCTCCCCATCACTTTTCACACCCCTCGCTCTCTAATGTAAATTTCTGAGCTGGCAAGACTTAGGCGGGTTAAAGGTATAGCATGTAATCTTCAAATGTATTAACCCTGTTTTTAATAATCTGTCATTTCCAAACAGATTAGCTTGAGCTTCTTAATTTGTCTTTCATTCTAATCCTAATCTGTCTCATCAGACACAGACAGATTACAGATTGATCACTTAAACAGATAGAGACACAATTCTCTGGAAAGTAGTCAGTCAACTGTCTTGTCTAGACAGGTGGGAATGTGACAGGTGACAGTGATCAGTTCATGTGTTTGTGTGTGTGTGTGTGTGTGTGTGTATATATATATATATATATATATATACATGCATGTATATATGAACTTCACTGTATTTTATTGTATATTTATCCATGCAGGTTTTTCTATTGTTTTCTCAATTTAAATGTCATGAGTGTATGGTCCATATAATTAAATTTTTCTGCCTACTAGGAGACGAAAGCATGTAATGTTTGAGGTGACATTTACCAAGACAGGAGAGAGACCTGATGGGGGGACGCTTTACTGACTCACACTTAGAGTGACTGAGAGATGGACAGAGATAAACAGATAGGAGATGTTCAGACCTCACCTTTCTTTCATGCCAGCAAGGTTTCTCCTTTGACTCAATGATATATTTATGTCAATTTCATCCCTGAGAGCAGATGCGAAAGAACAGCTGAGAGGAAAACAGAGAACAGCTACAAGGCAAAGATAGTGTACACAGTAAAAAGCATATACATATAATGGTGTGTAGGAAATTCAGAGAGAAACAGCAAACTTCACTTCTCCATCATTTATCCTGACCATCCTTTTTATTTCTGAAATTGCTTTATGATGTTCCTCTTAATGTGCACTAAGAGAGGGAGGAAAACATTCACCTTTCAGAGAAACAAAGTCTCTGAAGAGCATCGTGGCTGCATGGTAGTATCATAAAATTGCATTAAAAGACACAATAGAGATCAGAATTTTGTCTATTTTAGGAAACCTCATTCACAAAACAGCTGGAAAGAAATTATGGGTCATGTTTGTTCATCTACAGAAAATGTCTTAAGATGTCTTCTCCCACACAAAAGGGAGATGATGCACCAAAGGCACAAACAAAAGGGGAGGGAGAGTAGGGAACAAGGTGAGAGGTGGGTAGATTATAAAATGTGGCAATGAATAGGGTTGATCAATGACACAGCGCATTAATGACTCAGTGAAAACAAAGGATCCCTGTTGAACGGAGACAAGAGATAGAAAGAGAGAGAAAAGAGAAAACGAAGGCAGGGAGAGGTGTTCAGATGAGTAGAGGGGTTCCTTGGCCTTGCCATGTGATTGACAGGGAATTAAATTTTCATTGCTTGCTGAGCGATCGTTTGGTTGGGCCTTGTGACTAATCATAGATTTATGACTTCAACAGGAGTGGAGTGTGATTTTTGAATGCCACAGGGTTTCAGACAAAAGCACTCCAGTTATTATGTCTCATTTCATTTTCATCTTCTTTTATATTTGGACATGACATGTCACACGTCATACTGTAGAATGCTGCACTGCAGCTCTTGTAAAGATATAGATAATGTAGGTTATTTTTAACAGCAGGACTGTAGCGCACATTTACTAGAACAGAGCTCTAAAGCAGCACTTACAGTAAGTATTTACATATTGGGGAAATTTAACCTGGAGAACTAGATTTAACATTTAATGTAAAAACATCCCTTATAAAGGACACAGACAGTTTAAAAAGCATTCCCCCATTTCAACAAGACAACAAAAGGCACAGGACAAATTAGCAAATATAATCTCTTCATCATTTATTTATTCTTTTTGCTGTGCCATGCCGCTCTACTCGGAAGGTCAGAGGGAGAACCTACGGTTTGAACAAGGGACAAAGAGAAGAGAAGTACATCAGACAAAGAGCAGTGACTCGTGGTGCAGGGTCCATGGCGCTTAACATGGCATACACTTCAGAAAGAAACCAGATGAATGGTGACAGAACTGACACAGGCTCACATAGTAAACACTTTTTACTTTCCTGTGGTAATCTCCTATTCCAAATTGTTCTCTATATTTTTGTCGGGCCTGCCTAATATCTATTTCACAGAGTTGGTTCCTGGCAATGTGTGTGCGGTGGCGTGGTAGATTGGTACTAACACATCTGTCCTTTTGGCTGTGGGAAAACCCTAATGACCATATCTACGTCCACACATCTGCAGTTTTGGCAATACTCAGTTGATGTACTTGTTTTGGCCATTCCTCCGATGGATGTAATGATTTGGACCAAACAATAATGCACAAACACACACACCAATTCAAACAGACATAGTTGGGATGCACATACAAATGCATATATACACACATCATGGCGTTTATGGAGGCATATTAAAGGCAGTCCAGTGAAATGCATTAAGGTTGCAAATATCTCCTCATTAACATTATGTCCGTGGTTGAGATCTACAGGTCATTACTGCAACAAGCAAATCAACCCTCAGGTCAGCTGTAGTTAGATACACAAGAATGGTCACAAAGCACACTGCCAGACTCTCATCCTGCCAAATTCTTCACTTTTGAACGTGTGAATGCACAAGAGAATGACACAAGAGTAACAGGGCCAGACAGAGAAAAACAAAGTAAACAGACAGAGGGGGAAAACAGATTTACCGACTTGTTTTTAATCATAAATGGAATTGTTTCTATTCATTACATGGCCAAGCTAGTATGATCATTATAGCTGGAGTTAATTAAAGGTTTAATTGGGCTTGATAAACAGTTATTAATTGTTTATGAAATTGTTTTCACAACGCACAGTTGCAATTAAAAGTCTCTGACTTCATAAGCCTCTCCTGTTTACAGCTCTTTCCCACTTCTCTTTTGTATCAGATGTCCTTGGAATTTTGAAGAGATCACACTTTGGACTCTCCAAAAGTTGCTTTGTGATAGACAATACTAAAATCTCTTCAGGTCTGTTCAATAGATTTTTCACTATTATATGCATTATTATATTCTTTTTATATATAAAAAATAAAAATATTGTTAAGTACTAATATTTAGATTAATAGTATTAATTATTAAAAATATGAAAAGGAAAAGTGTTAAAAAAAATGAATGGGATTCTGGGATACAGAAAATAATGTAACTTACAAACAGGTGGGTCACATTAGATTGCCAACAATAAAACAAGTCTGGCTTTTTTGCTCTTTCTTTTTGTGAGGTTTAAAGCAGCATGTAATGACTAAGAGCACTCAAAAACAAAAGCCTAAATTATTTTTGCTGTGATTTTGCATGTTGGAGAATAAATTCTTTAACTGCATACATGTTATGTTACTGCCAATCATTTTTCAAAACATAAAATTGTATTTACTGTAAATTTTCATGTCATTTTACTAAATGCCCTAATCTTTCAAAAAATCAAATATTCAGGTGATACACCCACCTTAAAAGTCAATGTTTCGCCTGCTAACATGATTGCAGAAGTGGTTTAAATGTGGTTTAAAGTGGTACAGTGGTTTAAATTTTGGTAAAAGCAGTCTTCTCTTGGGACTATATACCCTGGTGGAGACATATGTTTTCTTCTATGTAACTCTGTATTGGTTACTTAAATTAAGTAACTTCAACAAAAATAATATCAGCATGTTGTTTGCTGTGATGAATTGCTTATCTGAAGCATGTTTCAAGTCTCTACAAGTTGATTTGTGTACTGGAATTAACTTAAACCAATGGCAGTCTGGAAGGTAAAATTTTTTTTTTTTTTTAACTTACCGCACCTATAGTATGTTTGGAAAATGGTTGGTAGTAATGTATATGTTGTATCTAATCTCAGGCTAAAACATGCAAAATAACTGGTATGGTCCTTTAAAAGCATAAGATACTACACACGTAATGTGTTGTATTGTTGTCAAATGGTTTTTCTATGGATATGTTTGATAAAGCAAATTTCATAAGTTTCCACCCAGCAATCTAGTGAGCTAAACACCATTAGAGCTTTGATCTGAGTCATCTCACTGCAAACATGTTAGTCAGAGTTAAGATGAGATGTTGAGAAACATGTTTTCTAATGGACTGATTGTTATTAAAAAGTCACTTAAGGCTCAAAAAGATCACTAGTCAATACATTTTAATATTTGGTTTTGATCATGTGAAATCATTATAACTAGCCTATGTAATTAAATGAGGATGTGGATAAAATGTTTGACTTCATATGTAAGAAAAGACAGATTTGTGAGAGGGCGATTTGAATGGGTGGCATGGCAGTGACAGGGTGCTTGCATCAGAAAAGCGCTGTCACAGTTTCAATCTGTGCAACTCCCAGAGTTTCCTTAAGGGAGTTTTTTTCATGGACGTGTTGTATATCATTACTTTCCAGAGCACATGTGCTCATAAGTGTACAGACTTTGTGTGTGTGTGTGCATGCATGCATGCGTGTGTGTGTGTGTGTGCGTGTGTGTGTGAAACACTTTAAGCGTGACTTGCTCATTTCCACACTAGCTCAAGACATTCAATTACGTGTGTGCTTCAGAAATGACAGTTACGGTACATAATGATTCTTATTTGCAGCATAATTTCTGCTTTGAAGAGGAATAACATGGTGCTTCTCTCACAAATTGAAGATAAGCAAAAGAAAGGAAACACATGTTCACATTCACATACATACATACACATATAATCATGCAAACAATTACTGTCTATTCAGACCTGTGGATATCAATTGTGCTCTTTCTGAAAACAATTTATGTTAGTGAGGTAAACTGAGGTCTGGATTAATTTAGCACTGGTAGATCAGGCTGATAGATTGTGTGCATGTACGCATAAGTGTGTGTGGTTGTACTGTATGTGTAAAGGCATTTCTCTGAGTGTGTCTGTATTTGCTGTACTGGGGTAAATAGGCAACATGGAGTAGAAGCAATGTAAGGTGTGTGCAAGCAAAGTAAATGAAACCTCTCATATTTGATTAAGTATTCAGCAGGAAAATGGTAAATCGCATGCCTGAGCTGTCAGGATGCCTCTGACATAAACAAATGACTTGTGCGCACTCAAACAGGCACACACACACACACACTTTCTCAAGTACATGCAGCCTGCCCTCTACATATATTTTTGCGCTGCTGAAAATAATTACTCTGACAGAACACAGAGAGGTGAGGATAAAAGCTTAGAGGGTACAAAGTCAAGCACACACAAAAAACATACATCCAAAAGCCCGCATACACACACATTTACATAAGGATGAGTACACATATGAATATATGCAATTACACTGTTCCTATACAGTCTTGTACAAGATCAAATGATGGCAAACTGTACACTGCATTTGTTATTTCAGTCTCATCACACCTGCAGCATTAAGAGAAAGGCTGCTCTGGGTGATTGGATCATTTCCTGTTTGTGACTTAAGTATACCAGCAGATCAATACTGTGGCGCGCGCGCGCGCACACACACACATAGGATCAATGTGTATAAGTTACCTTTCTGTTGATTTGACTATAGGAGAGCTCTGTCAGCCTACTCATTCTTCAGCCTCCTTCCTCATCACCCCTTTAAGCCTCTCTGATTCTGACTGCAAATGGAAAGGGCCATATCAAGGAAAGCGAATACTTCAATGTGTAAATTAAATGTTGAGTTTACTGCTATAAATGTGTGTGAGATTGTGTGCATGCAAACAAGCATGTGATTTTGTATATGGGTGTACCTACAAGATCAGAGCTGGGCATATATTTCCATGTGAAAGAATTTATGTTCCTATTTTTGTAGAGCATGTATGAGCAAGAGAGTGAGTTCTAACTGCTGTGATATAGACAGCCTTCAGCTTTGTTATTGTGAGCTTTGTTGTGTGTGTGTGTGTGTGTGTGTGTGTGTGTGTGTGTGTGTGTGTGTGTGTGTGTGTGTTGTGTAAGAGTGTGAGGATGTACTAGATGATGCAATGTGGACAGTCTTGTTGGCGTATGTGTTTGGTTTGCATGTAAGTGGGTGTATATATTTCTTATATATATATAAGGTGTATATATTTGTATATATGGGTGTATATATTTATATGTGTATAACTGGTATGGTGGACAGCCCTGATGATGATTCTGTGTATGTGTGTGTGTATCTGTGAGGGCAGGCAGGGTTTGTTTATACAGTATGCTTGCCTTCCCATCCTCCCTCTCTTTTCTTTCACCTCTGTTCCTGTGAGCAAGCAGATTACTGAAGCAAATTGGGGCCAATAGACTCTGTCACTGCATGACCCAGGGCTCACCAAACAGAAAAGGAGCACGCAGGAATGAGAGGAAAAAGGCAAATAGAGGGAATATGAGGTGCAATAAAGGAAAGAACAAAAAAGAGAACGGGGGGAGGAATGGGACAGCAGGAGAGTGAGCAAACCTGGGAGAAATGGGTGAGAAATGGATGGAGCAAGGGGAAGAAGCAGAAAGAGAGGGTGANAGGGGGGGGGAGAGAGAGAGAGAGAGAGAGAAAGAGAGAGAGAAGTGACAACCTCAAATTAAATTCCCATCATGTCAGTGTAGAACAGAATTCAATAGTGTTTATTGGCAGCCCTTAGCCTGAGGGAAATTACATTCTGAAGCAGAGCATGAATGTACGCACACTCTTTAATACACATGCACACATACACAAGTGAATGCACACAATGCTCTGCATGTCCTTGGAAAAAAAAAAAAAACCCTTTGGCCAATGTAAGCAAGTAGGTAAGCAGTTTATCCCCTGAGGTCCATGTGCTATTTGCACAGTGCATGTGTGTATCTGTCTATCCATGTGGTATTTGCATGTGTGTATGTGTACCTGTCTCGAACTTTCCCTTCATCAAATCAACAGTTTGCAAAAGTGGTTTTAGATGCTCAGTTTCACTACAATTGCTGTTTTCTTTTCTCTGAAACGATTTTCTATTTGCCATTACAGTAGATATGTGTTAAATTTCTATTATAGTGGCTGTATTAAATGTGTCCCCAGGCTCAAGTTGTCACGAACACAAGCCCGACTCCAGTGCCTCTGTCCAACCTCCAGCAGCAGCAGCAGCTGCAGCAAAGGCAACTTACTTTAATGGGAAGCCGTTTAACAGTTTTATGCAGAATGCATGTCGGGGCTGTTACTGCTGATGTCTCCAGGATGCAGATATGCTCTAAAATGCTAACAATCTGCCGTTCTCTCAGGCCCCCCCTCCACTTGCTCTCTATTTCTGCCCCTCTAACTTTTTATGCCTCCTGTTTATTCCTCTATCTCAAGTCCCTTTTATCTCTCCCCCAATCCCTCCAAAGCACTTATTCTTCCTTTCTTTTTTCTTTCTTTCTTTCTTTCTTTCTTTCTTTCTTTCTTTCTTTCTCCAGGAGCATGCAGAGAGGGCTCTGGGCTGTTCAGTGGAGGATCTGAAGGCTCTTTTCTACTGTGAGCTGTGTGACAAGCAGTACCTCAGACACCAGGAGTTTGACAACCACATCAACTCCTACGACCATGCACACAAACAGGTACATTAAACACACCAGCACTCCAGCTAGACATATATACTGGATAAATGTACACAAATAGACAAACAACCACACAAGACTTTTTTTTTTTTTTCCCAAGATCTCTTGTCATGAAATTTGGATGTGTTAGCGTTTTGTGCATTGATGGAATGTTACTTTCCATTTTAATGTCAGTCTGCTTATTGGCTACCACTTCTCATAGGTGCTAGGCAGTTGGTGTCTAGTATGTGTGTTAAAGATAGTCATCTCCTAAGCAAGCACACCACACACACACACACAGAGAAAGAGAGAGAGAGAGAGAGAGAGAGAGAGAGAGAGAGAGAGAGAGATACAGTGCACATTCACTCATAACATGCATTCACACATACACACAGTCCTGCACTCACTTTGAATAGCTGCTTCAGCTTACAAATGTCTTATTGTTAAATTTCCCAGTTTGCACTTTGTTCTTTTTTCCTTATTGGGGAAAAACTAAAATTATGTGCATATTGAGTCTGAAGCTGTGCTCAACTCTATAATTCCTCTTTGGACAATCGACGTAAAAGTCATTGACCATGTTTTGACCTGTGTTCTGCTTTCACTTTCATTCTCATGATTCACCCTGGTCTAACAAGCTGAAGGTTCTGCTGAAAGCACGTTCTCCTGCAGCTTCTCTATCTGTTGTCATGCCAAGATGTACAGTCATACAAAAAACATACACTCATGCACATACCCATGTCCACACTCATCCTCAAACACAGGCAATCTTTCAGCCAAGCCAAGCTGCCTCCCACCTCTAACCGCCCACATGGTGCAACATGAAATAAACATTAAATAGGACAGTTCCTTCATTGTCGTTGTTCTTTGAGGATGAACTGAAGTAACTGCAGGCCAATGTTAATGTTTTGTTTTAGCCAGCGGCAGGCACATGAAACGAGCTGCATGACGTTCTGAGCTGACAGTCGCCACTGGCAGTGTAAGGAACACACACACATAGACACACACATGCACGCAGGCATGTACACTCTGCTAACTGAAGAGACAACAGATGAAATTCTAGCTAAAGACAGCTTCCCTGCAGGAGTATTGGCTTTGGAGAATGGAGGCTGATTGCGTTTGCTCTGTCTCCTTTTCTTGTCATTGATTCAGGGATAAACATGCCTGAATACATCGCTTCATCAGCATTTACTGCTAATTACAGAAATTGCTCACCATAACATAATTACTCTGTCTTTAAAATAAGAGCAATCAGCTCATTAGCATGTACTGTCACATATGCATCACTGCTCCCTAATAATACATCATCCCTCATCCTATTGCTCTGAGCATTTGAATCAACTCAATCAATTGGAGCTTTATTGTCAAACCATCCATATACAAGTACACAGGCGGGATGAAATGCTGACAATTGTGATTCATGCTGTGTTGTCTCAGCCTGAGCACTCTTTAACACATCTAAAAGAATATTGACTGAAGGTCTGACAGACAGATTGAACGTCACAGCATATAGATAGACTGGCATGTTGAAGAGCAGGAGTAATATCCTTTCCTGCTGCTGGGGATATAAAATCATTTTTTAAGAGAAAAGTATCCACTTAAAAGTGGGAAACGGAAATAACTCTTCCCTCTGGTTCTGTGTGCAATATGTTTGGCTCCAAATATAGCTACAGGTTTTCCTGCTGTGGGGCCTCTTGTAAAGAGAGAACAATATCCTAGAAGAGCAGAAATGTAAGAAAAAGGCACAATACTGATTAAAAAACAAAAGCGAGTAGACACAATCTACAGCACTATTATACTGCACACTGATCTCTCACTCATTGCTATGGATAGCTTCTCTGATCTCCTCCTTACCTTCACCTCCCCTCCCCTTTTCTGGCTTCATCTGCAATAAATCATTATGTATGCCTCCCTGCAGGAGCATGATTAATATTTCCCATAGATCGAGTTTGGCATCAAAGCCTCTGAAAGCTCCTTACTGCACCTCAACAAATGGTACACAAATATATGAACACACATCCACAGGCACAACTACTATACAGTATATAATGCTTACTGTATGTTTGAAAGCTATAAACCCACAAGTGCTTCTCCATTTGAACACATTTATTGCTGTCCTGTCTTCAGTGTGCTTATAGTAGGAATTTGAGCATCAAGTGATAATGTAAGAAGACACCCGCTTGTGTAGAACTCAGCAGAGATTAACCTGATGACTGTCAACTCCAGCATAAGATGTGGGTGTTAAAGAAAGTCAGAATATAAATAAATCTGTTGTATGTGTGGCTAATCTGTTGTGTTTATGTGTGTGTTTGTGTGCTGGATAATGCTGTAATACAATCTAAAATTCTGACTAGTGTAATTCTGTTGTAGTTTATATTATTTTATAAATCTATAATAACAGCATAATATTGAGTCTATATTTCATGGGTGGAATTGCACATTGAAGTAGCTAAAATACAAGCAAGACAAAGAAGATGGAAGATAGGAGAGATGGTTGTGCACATTAATACACTATTCCCAAACTCTATTCACTCCTTATCTTTTACACACAAACAGACACACATGCACACTCACAGCTGTCAAGTACGGATAAAGGGGGATTAAAGTATGTCAGAAAAGGAAACTGGAGAGAAGAGCATGAATCATTGTTTCCTTGAGAGGACTGACACACCTATGGCTACAGACAGTTTCACACAACACACACATACACATACATGCATACACACACTGATAGACAAGCACATGCACACAAAACAGAGTTAATTGTTAATTTTTCTGTGCTATGATGCAGGTGAGGACCCACCTGTTTTCTCAAAATGAAATTTTTTCAAGACTTTAGCTTTTTTTTTGTCAAGTTATGTCTCTCTCTCACTCACACTCACTCACACACACGCACACACACACACACACACACACACACACACACACACACACACAAAGTCACACACACACAATGGTGTAATGTTTTTCAGAGTGAAATGTCTCTTGTGATTATTTTGCCAGTGATCAGTGGCCATGCCTTTGTGTTTGGGGATGTGTAATTTCAGCATCGAGTAATCAGTGTGGCCCAAAAGCCAGTGTCATTAGGTTACTAGTTCTCTCGAAGCAAGCTCTGACAAGTAATGAAGGGCCTATCAATTCAGAGTTTTCAGTGGCACCACGAAATCAAAGAAAGCCCAGACAGAAACTCAGTAAGGAGTCCAAAAGACTCAGAACAGACTATCATCATCATTAAATCAACTGTGTCATTTATCTCAACTCTGTCTATAATCCACTATTCACCAGTTGAGTTATGTTTTGTGTCAAGCTGCATGTGGGAGAAAAGTTTCTTCCTTCCAGACTGAATAGAGCTGATTGGACATAAGCTGGGGAAGAACATCGGCAAATGCTGCTGATTGACGTGTGCAGTTTCAAAGACAGCTGCCTGCAGTGAGCTTCCTAAAACTAATCTCCCGCTCTCTCTTCTCTCACTTCCTTTCCTCCCCTTTGTCCCATTCTTGCACCGTGTGCCCTCATATCCTCTCTGTGCCCTCCCTCTACCCTGCTCAATTTCATTTCCTGCAGAGGCTGAAGGAGCTCAAGCACAGGGAGTTTGCTCGCAATGTGGCCTCTAAATCTTGGAAGGACCAGCGCAAACAGGAGAAGGCTCTCAGACGTTTGCACCAGCTTGCACAGCTGCAACAGGAGAATCAGAGGTGAGCAGGCATAGTGTAATTGAGTGTGCGTACATGGTTTTTGTGTTCAGTGAGGCCAAGGACAGTCTGGGGGGGGGNGGGGGGGGGGGTAGAGAGGTAGAGGGCATCACATCCAGTCACTGTTTCTTAGGTTTGATGGATAAATCCACAGATGCAAGAACGCTCAGTTGGGCTAGATAGGTGCAGTAAATATAAGATGAAGGCACTCTTTTACTGAGGTGAGGAGAGAGCAGGTGAGAGGAGTAGGAAATTGAGTTTTCAGAGAAGAATGAAGTGTCTAAAATTGTTTTTAAAGCATTAAATCAAATGAGTGAAACTGGTGTTCTGCTGAAATTTGCCTCCAGAACATGTAAAGCAATCAAAATAACTGCCATAAAACCAATATAACACATAATCATCAACTTTATTGTAACTATTCTGTATGCAAATAGAAGTATTTTCCTATAAAGATGCAATGGTATGTGAATAACATTTTGAGTGTTACTATGAGGTAATGTATGATTTTTATGGTGGTGCTGTAAAGTAAGGTTCTATCAACTCCTGTTGCAGAGTCCCTGGAAGGAATTTTGGGCTAAGAAGTGCTGTCAGAGCTGTGAGACAGCATCAGGAAAGAGGTGTTGCCCAAAGGGACCACAGTCCTGAGGATGCTCCTGAACCCTTCACCTACACACAGAAGCTCCCTCCTATACAACCCAGGACAGTCTCTTCTAGCCATCAACCAGATGATCCATGCAAATCTCCTTCCAAAATACCACTGCCCACTACTCTAAGAGAATCCCCACTAACCTCACAACTGGCATCCAACACGGAACCTCCAGCCGTGAACTCCCATTCTCGCCTGGGCTTGTATCCTCAGCTTCCTCTCCCTGGACGAGAGAGAGTTGGAGGCAGGCTTGGCGTGTCTTTCTGCTTTTCACGAAGGGGACCCAGGCTGGAGCCTTCTGCCTCTGTTTTCTCAGACCTGGAGGAAGAGGAGCGAGAAAAGAGAGAAAAAATAAAAGAAAGAATAAAGGGAATAATGAAAGATATCAAAAGGGAGATTGGAGCTGCAGAGGAGGGGGTTGTGAGGAAACACAGTACAGAGCAGAAGTCTCTGTTGGACAGTGTTGAACTGAACAACATGGAGCCACTTCTTAGCAAAGCTCAAAGAGAAGATCAGCAGATGGAAAAAAGAGAAGTGGTGAAAGAACACACTCCCATTTCTACAGTAGCACCTGATAAAGAGAACCCTGATTCACCATTCTCACTATCACAGACTAAGGTGACAATATGGGGGACAGTATTGCCAGAGGCACACATACACACAGAGCACACAGATAGTGAGACAGAGAGAAAGCAGCAAAGAGAGGGGGAGAGAGAAGAGAGTAAGTATGTGTGTGTGCGGGGAAAAGATGACTCAACAAATCTGAGATGGCCTGTTAGTTTATTGAAATTCACTAAGGCCCAACCTCACCTCTCCTACAGCTGCAACCCCCTCTCCTTTAACCCTCAACAACAAGAACAATGCCCTATCAAACACACAGAAAATTTGCAGGAATCACACCAAAATCAGTCATGTATGCTTTCAGATGAATCAGATGTGCATGTGCCAGTTATTCTTGTGCCAGATACTCAGTCTTGTTCACAACGACAGATGAAAAATGAGCTGAAAGCACACAGACAGAAAGAAACAGAGGAGACTTTCAAAACAGAGCCACATATCGATGTGGAGACAGAAGCACACCTGTTCCTAAAGAACAAAGCGCTTTCATCATCACAAATAGGACCAGAGAGAGGGAGATGGAATCCAAGTATGGATAATTGTGACAGTCCAGCCTCCCATCCATTTGACCTCAATCATAGTGACAGCTCTGACACAAACTCCCAGAATCATCCGGGAGGCAGATTAGGGGGTGTGAGAGGGATCAGGGAAAAAACCGTCACAGCCCTGAGCTGTAAATTAGAGTCTGTCACCAGGCCTGCCACACGAAGAATGTGCAGGTGTGAGTGTGGGAGTGACACAATGTGCGAGTGTGCCAACGCTCTGCAACTGTATGTGGGCGTCTCAGAAGTGTCGCGCAAAACGAGGAAACCCAGCACAAAGAAACACAAGCTGGGAAAGAGGAAGAGGAGAGAGAAAGAAAGAGTTTCAAAGAAGCAGAAATCCGCAAGGTGCAAAGTGAGGAGTGTTGTCTCTACAGTCTCCACCTCTGCTGGCACAGAGAGGAGAGGAGAGGCTGGGGGATGCTGGGGGAAAAAAAGGAGGTTTNACCTCTGCTGGCACAGAGAGGAGAGGAGAGGCTGGGGGATGCTGGGGGAAAAAAAGGAGGTTTTGGGAGACCGGTGGGGCGAGGAGGGTGCAGAGAGCAGGGAGCAGCTGTATCCTGGGGAGATGTGAAGCTGAGCCAGTATCTATCTCTGTCAGGAAGAGGAGGCCTCACAGGACCCACAGCACAAAATCACTGTCACAGGCAGACAGAGAGCAAGCAGAACACTGCAGTGTATACTCCCAGCTCAGCAGACATTCAGCAGACACAGGGAGCCAGGGAAGAAGAGATGCAGTGACTTTTCCCTGGCGGTCTCACTTCTCCTCACACTCCTTCTCACCAGGATGTAACTCAAAGTTGCTTTGGGAACGAGGTCACCATAGCAACCCCAGGAGTTTCATTGACTGTTGTTACCCTGACAACAGCTGTGGTAGCAGCCCAGCAAGAAAGAGAAAACTCCTCCACAGGGACTTGAAATGCATTCATACTAAGAGGAGGAGTGTGAGGCATTATAAAGCTTGGGAGGAGACAGAGAAGAAAATAAGAGGACACACAGGGTGTAGAGACAGAGGCCTAAATCCAGATGCAGCACAGTGGGAGTGGATTAGAGGGAGCTGTCCTGGAGGTAGCGAAGGGTCCCGGTTTAGAGCTCAGTGGATATTGAGAAACAGAGCAATGGAGTGGGATCATGAAGCTGGGTTAAGCCCCAGTCCTACCAGCTACAGCAGGAGAAGGCAACATCTTAGCACAGACGATGTAGAATGGGACAGGTGCAGCTTGGACAGATGGACCTGGGACAGCAGTGACAGCTGGGAAGACAGAGGGACATACAGGTCCACATCAGGCTCCAGGACAGTGGCTGATAGGAGGGACAGCCCTGGCTCTGTGTGGAGGAGTGCAGGTACAACAGGCTCAAGCCCTAGACCCCTCTCTAGCCCTGAGTGGTGGACATGCAGGCAGACATACAGCCCCCACAGTGTGCACAACACACGGACCAGCAGGGGCAACAGTTCACGCTCCTGCAGCCCCAGCAGCAGCACCAGCATGTCTGAGCTGAGCTGGGAGTGGAGCAGGAGCAGTACCTGCTCAGGAATCACAGTCGACGCATTGACAGTTAGCTCCTGTCGGCCTTCCTCTGACGTTCAGGGTGCAGCTGTGGGAATCTCAACCCCTCAGACAAAGAAACAGAGAAGCCCCACATCCACTTCATCCAGCCTTTCCTCTAATTCCCTCTCTCAGTCTTCACCATGCCACAGGGTGGGCAGTCCTAAGAAGATTCCCACAGTTCCCTTACCTCTCACACACACAAATAGAGAGGACACTAGTTTTAGAGGGGATCCTACACAGGTATATACACCCAATTCTAACCTTGTCTGCGGACCGTCTGCCCTTGTCACCAGCAGCAGCAGCTCAGGCACAAGCCTTTCGGGAGNACCTTGTCTGCGGACCGTCTGCCCTTGTCACCAGCAGCAGCAGCTCAGGCACAAGCCTTTCGGGAGTATCTTCCTGTAAGTCTCTGCCACAGAAGCCAGCTAGGATTTTGCCTCTCCCTCTGATCGGTAAGCTTCCTGCAATCCAGAGAAGGGCTAGGAGGACAAAGGGACTACTGGAGAAGAGTCAGAAGAGGGCTGGAGAGGGGGAGGGGGAGGATAAGAGTGATGGAGTAGATACTGGAGCAGTTGTGAAGACTCAAAAATCTCTGGACATGATGGACTCAAAGCCCAGCAATGCACCAAATCTCTACCCACAGCTTGGAACTGAAGACAAACACAAACATGGAGAGACAGCTCAGCCAATCAGCTTTACAGCTGAGGAGATGGACAAATATCGTCTCCTCCAAGAACAGGCGAGACAACATATGCAGAAAGTCCTGGAGCTGACACAAGAGAATGCAGATACACACAGAGATTTAAACCCAGGGTTATACACTCACACTTCACTGAAACAGACCTGTGGAACTTCACAAGAACAATACACACCGACACCTGCACTCTTGCACAATGGTCCACAGCCACAAGTCCAATCAGTTCACACAGATCCAATGCACATGCAAACACAAGCACAACACACAATCCAAGTGAGTCTCCCACTTCCACACATGACACCACAAGAGATCTACACTCAGCCTGTTACACTGGGAGTCCTCAACCTGTCCTCTCTTCCACCATCTCTGCCCTTATCTAGCCTCCATCACATCATTCTACAACCTAAAACCCTCTCTATGCCTCCCTCCTCATCATCCTCATCCTCCTCATCCCCCTCTCCTTCCCTCCACCCACACCCAGCTCAGCTCCCTCATCCCCTTCCACCTCACCACCCTTCCCNCTCTCCTTCCCTCCACCCACACCCAGCTCAGCTCCCTCATCCCCTTCCACCTCACCACCCTTCCCTCCCTCACCACCTTCACATCTCTCCCATTTCCATCTCCTCCCTTTTCCCCAACATTCTTTTGTCCCATCATCCAATCCGTCTCATCCCTCCATCCACTGCTTTCCATACAACCCCACTCACTCCTCTCTCTCCAGTAACCCTGCAACCCTTGAACCCACAGACTTTCATAGACAGAGCATGGCCAGTGAGGTTTCAACAGAAGGCATTATGATTCTCATAGAAGGGCAGCTATTACATCTATCTTGGCAATGCTATGGAGCCTTCTAAAGGTCAGGGTTGAATTTTTTTTCCTGAAATGCCTTTACATACCCTTGCAATAATTTTATGTTTCATGCAATGTTTCTTCTGATTCATGTTTTTTCAGCTCATTGAAGTTTAGTTTGAACTTGGCCTAAAGTATGTCACTGTTTAATTATGTAATGAGTTAAAGTAAATTCAAGGGAATTCTAAAATAAAGCAGTGGTAATCCGCAGGATGCTGTTGATTTCATTCGTGACTCATTACTAAACTCTGGAACTGCACAAGCGCAGATAAATTTATTCTAAATGCCAAAGAATATGGCCTACAAGAAAGATGACTGCATAACTATCAATGAGCTGGATCCCACAGTGGTTTTACTGAGGAAAAGAAAACATCCTCAGAGCCAGATTAATTTCTTAAAATGTCTGCAATGATGGCTTCTCCAAAATAAATAATAAATAAATAAGTAAAAAATCATTTGGCTAATCCACTTTCTTACCATCAGTGATTCCAAGGTGTTTCAGGTGCTAAAATACTGTGTTATGACATTCAGTTATTATTAATATTACACCTGCACATTCAGAGTTATATAGTATTACATAGTTCCCAGCAGATTTGGGAGTGTTTCGATGCTTAAAACTGACCAGCTTTAAGTGAAAAAGTTAAGCATCACAAGGGATTGCAAATCTGTTATGAGGAAGCACAACAATATTGAGAGAAAATTAAAATACTTTTGCAAGGGGAAACAAATTTAAAGGTATCTCAGAAAAAACATCCACAGTGACCTTTAGGGTCTGTACAATGGAAATTACAGTGAAAAGGAATTTTTCGAGTGGACAAAAGCTACCATTTGAAATGGGGATGTGACAGCAATTCTGCTACCATTACCTCCAAGTTTATCTCCACACACACACAGAGAGAGAAATAAAAATTTGTGACTCCATTTAGTCTCCTGCCTGTGTTGCAGCAGACAGTGAGGAAAGTTTCTTTGATCCTTTGCTTTTTCCATCATTCCTCATTTAGGCTCAGAATAAAGGGAATGGTGCACCTGCTATTCAAAGACAGTTTGTGTCATCCCCTCACTTTCCTTCCCAACACAGACAGCTCAGCTGTCTTTTGAAGTATTCTTCATGGCAGGGACAGAGGGGCACGAGAAAATGGTATTGCAATCCCAATCCCCTTTTCATACAGATTATCTGAGTTAGAGCATGACTTTGAACAAACATAAATAACGGGTGAGGGACTGGAGGGCATAACATAGTCATTTTAACCTTGATGTTTACTGTGTGCATGTGTGTAACATATAGACAGATAACCCTTAAAGGCACACACACAAAGGACAACAACTACTGGTAATTACCATATCTGACACATGTAAGGAGCTATTTTGTCTCTATAGTGTAAATATTCTGACAGTGAGTGATAAAAGTAGAATCATGGTAAACAATAAAATAAAAGGTGAATTTAACCTTGACCAACAGTGCAATGTTTATTCTACACATTAAAGTGATACCAGGGAAAATTTGTAACATATCTGCATGTGACATTAAGTTTTCCACAAAGAATTGAAAGAAATAGTTGTTGACACAGCACAAAAGGAGTCAGGTCTTTGTTAAAATCTGTGGGAAAACCAGAAGGCCACTCATTGGAGTGCATAGCTTTATCAAGGTCACATATGACCAGATAAAATTTTCTTGCTCTAATAATAAAGTGGTCTAATGAGAAAGAAACAACTATAATAAACATAATATTTTTATAGATGTATCTCCATAATTATGAATGACATGTCAAAACTGTTGTCAAAAAAAAAATAAAAAACAGTTGTCAAAACTGCATGCCATTAAATCAGCATCATCTCAGCGACACATTAGTGGTGTATGCTGCATATTTCTAGCTCTGTTTGTCTATACAGCAATTACATTACTACGCCCCCTGCCCAACAATATATTTGAGTCTTCTTGATCCAGATCCTGGTCCAGATCTGGACAAAGGTGCACCTGTTGATAGTCTCTCTTGGGATAAATATATCAGATTTTTTTTTTCTTTCATTTAAATTTATGTATGGATCCAGGGCATACTCCATCCTTCCACCAAGTTTCATCAAAATTGGTTGTTAATTTTTTGAGTAATCCTTCTAACTAACAAACAAACAAGCAAACAAACAAGATACAGATACAGATTAAAGATACAGGTTTAAACATAACTTTCTTACCAAACTAATAAATTGTAATTTAAATGCCTTTGTGCTTTATTATTATTTGTTGAATTATTACTGTGTGGTTGACAGGTTGTCAAAGAGAGGTCAAGAATTTTGCTAGGTTTCTTTAAAAGATTAGGAAAAAAATGTAAATGAATAGTTATTTTAATTTTATCTGGAGCTACATAAAAGTACCTTATTTTGTTTACATTTTGTGCTGTCAGTCTATTTTTTATTGCTTAACATTTATCATTTTATCAAAAGAGGATTTTTCAACAAAATTTATCATAACTTTGAGTTTAACTTTGGTCCCACAAAGCCTAATACCTGCTCAGATCTGCAGACATTTTATTTCATATTAGACAGGTTTAAATATTGCACTTTATTATACATTCGGGGTAAGGGAAAAAATCACTGTGCATCATAAATTAAAACTCTATGCCCTCTTTCTCGCATATCTTGCCAGGAGTTATGGTGGTTAGTAACAGTTGCTATACACATGCCGGTGACTGGTAAAGACATGGATTTATTAAAGCTGCTTTCCAAAGCGTTAATCACTGCAGCAGGTGGCATCCACGGAGCAGAACACAGAAGAGGACAGAGAGGCTTCCAGATGGTCTATGGACTTGGACTACCCAGAATGCTTTGAGAGATTGGATTGATTTGCCATCCCTGATATCAGAGAACACAGCCCAGAGCACAGAGGGAGCTACGGGAAAGGGTGACAAAAATACAGACATGAAAACAAACACAAAATATAAGCTACACAGTGTACACATACAGTCCTGAGGTGTTAGGAATATAAGTCAACCCTGGCAGAGATTCAGTAAATAGAGCCCAATTCTTCCTTCTCCTCCCCATGACTCCTGAGCTTCTGTGTCTGTGAGCGTGTGTTGTGTGTGTGTGTGTGTGTGTGTGTGTAGATCTGTGAGAAAGACAGAGAATCCCTATCTATCTCCCCAAGACAGGAGATCAAACAGACTGTGTGAAATATAGAGCAGCAATAATTAGCAGCTGTTACAGCATCTAACCACTCTACCTCTATCCTTTGCTCTCTCCAACACACACACACACACACACACACACACACACACACACACACACACACACAAAGAAAAAGTTTTTACTGTGCTGATTTTATCCCCAATTTCAATACAGAGTCATACTCAAATCAGCTGCAATGCTTCAGTCCTGCCATTCTGATACACAGAGATGATAAACTATCAGCCCACTCCAGTTTCAACCTGTCTATCTCTGAGTCATATGCATAAACACCACTCACACACACTCAAAAAAAGGAAACATACACAAACAAAAAGTGTAAAAGCAATCATAACTCAATAATATAAACAAAAAAACACAAAGACAGTTTTTATCAAAGCAAAAACTATCCATGGAAGTAGGGGGAGCTTGGGTTCCTAACTTAAGTTATTGTAACGTGAACTTATAAGTCATAAAAGACACACACACACACACACACACACACACACACACACACATACACACATACACGGGTCATGGAAATGACCAATCACATTATCACCTGTATCTTCTGTCAGTGACTGATTACATCATTATCTAGGCACTGAGATTCAGCAATCTGGTGTGTGTTCATGTTGTGGAGGTGTGTGCATGTGTGTATTAGTGTGTGCATATGAACATGAGTTGATTTATGATGGAGAATCAGCAGATTTCTCAGTCATTCGCTTCTGTGACTTAATGAGGTATAAAAAGTGAAGCTGGCGTAGCATCACATGAAACTCACTGCCAGGGCCGATCACTTATATTGGCAACACATTTGATTGTTAGATTATGGGTATAGATCGTGTTGAGCAGAAAGAGCCCCTCTTGGCTATTGAAGCGATTCATCAGCCCAATTTGCAATGCAGTATAAATGAGACTTCCCATCTCTTTTTCTGTCCTTTCTTACCTTTATTTCTAACTCTCCTCCTTCTCTATTCTTTGAATGAGCCAGGTCAGCAGGGTTGTGTTTGAGCTCCCCTGGCTGTTCTCTGACTGTGCAGAATAAAAGGCACTTTTAAACTACACTATGTCCTCTCAAATCTTCTTATTCATACCCACATCTTTCATATATCTGAATAGTTGCTTTTGAACTCTTATAAGAAACAGTTGAGAGGGTAAAAAATAATGTCTCATCACTAATGTTACCAAAAGACACTGCTGTTGCTGCTATTGAAATATAAGAGAAGCAAAGTGGCTGTTTCAAGATTTTATATGAAAAATAAAATGTTATATTTCTAAATTAAAAGAAGAACCCATATTCCCAGACTGCTCTTTTTTTTTTCCATGGTTCTCATCTCCTGTTTACTTACACTTGTCTATTTTGATGAGAGACTCGTTTGTGTAGGAGTCGTATTATGTAGAAATAACAATATGAAAGTTCTTTGTACGATGGATTTAAGGATTAATGGAGGTATTGGGCTTGGTGATACTCTTAAACTTGGAATAGTCGCCCAAGGACACTGTCAGCACATGGTTTACACACTTACACACACACAGACACGCACATGCATGCACAGACACACACACACAGAGGTCGTATAATGGGGGGGGGGCTGTTATAGTGAGATGTGATGCATGGTTGTAAGACAGCATGGCTAATTCCCCAGTTATGTTATCTCTGAGAGACAGATGTTCCTACCAAAGATTACTATGCACACATACAAACACACACAGACACACACACACACAAAGAAATGTGGGTATGTAGAGATGCACATACATTAAAATCTCTTACAATGAGAGCAGTAAGTCTAAAATAGCCTTATTGACCAAAAATACAAATCAATACCAAATGCTGCTTTTCTGAGGTAATTATACAATGTCATGAGTTTCTGCTCAATACATAGACATGAATCGTTTCTTACAGAAAGTTTTCTATTTCATTTAAATGATTACTAATCAATCATAATGGATGTCAACCTCTATTCAAATTGATTGCAGGAAAAACATTTTCCAGTCCAAGATAAAGTGCATTGCTTTATATTGCCATATTAAGAGCCACAAAACCATAAACATTATCCCTCTTATAATGAAATTTGTGTCAATACATCAGCTTCAGAGCTTTTCATAGGTCAGACAGCTAGTAACCATTAGCCAAAAAATTTATCCTACATAAGAAATGGTTTCCCAGCAGAGGATAAAAAGGTAAGGTGATTCATATCTTCTCATGGGGCTGTCAGGAAAACCCTTGGGTCAGATAACCATCAGCCCATTATGTCTTTAATTCACAGTTTGTATGCAGGGGCACAGCATAAAGAACGTCCATCTCCTATCTGTCAAACCACAAGTTAGGTGAGTCGATTTTGTTCTCAGTCTTTGTCCTGTTTGACTTTCTTTCACCTTCCTATGTCATCTATTTTACAAGAATATCCAAAGAACCTCTCCAGCAGTGAAACACCAGTGTCAATAACTGAAACACATCCACACAGCGTGTTTGAAAGGCTTAAATTAATTACATATCCTTAAAGGTGTATTAAACCTTGAAGGAAATTTTAGCCCTTGAGCTTGATTTAAAGAGGACATTGAAAATGTAAATATGTGTTTGTTCGCAGAATAATTGCTTCTCAGACTCCTTTCTCCTGTGACAGCTGATCTTCCTCCTCCTGTTTCCATTTAACTGGTTTCAGCCTTAAATCTCCAGCTTCTGATAATTTCCTCTTTGATCCCTTCAGAGCAGCCCTCCACTTAACCCCCCAATTAAGTCAATGATACACACAAACACACGACAAACAGCACAACATATGCACACACATTGAGATATCTGATGCATGCAGACAATTGGAGTTTGCTCTGTTTACATGTATGGGTACTGAGAGTAATGTGTGTTTACTGTATTTTAATGATTTTATTCCAATCAGGATGTTGTTATGACAACACATGCGTTTCTAAAATGTTAATCCAGGATTATTCTACCCTCTGGTCATCTCATTATGGTTGATGATTAAAAATCACATGTAGGCATGCACACACAAACACACACACACACAAATGCTAATTATCGGTTAGTTTCCTGGAGACTAAAGATGTGCTGCTAGGATCTCCAAAAATAGCAAGATATACAGGTAAAACACACACACACACACACACACACACACACACACACACACACACACGTCTTAAAGTCAAACACTGACTGCAGAAGAAGAAGGAAACTATAAAGTAAAGATACTATGTCTGTTAAATCAAAATAATAGCTAAAGTTGTATCTCTATTCATATTCAAACCCAAAAAGGGCAGAGTATTTCTAAAAAATGGGTGGGGCAGTAGGACAATGGTTTTCAAATTGTGGCATGTGGACCACTGGCAGTACTTGATGTGCCCCCTGCTGATATGCCAGATGCCACTGGAAATGAATCAAGAGTCAAAACTATTAAAATCTTTAAAAATGGTGGTATNTTTTTTTTTTTTTTTTTAAATAGCTCAACACGTCCATGCGCACACTACTTCTACACATGTAGGCTTGTAGTTTTTCTGTAATTTTTCTAAGAGTTGGTTGTACTTGGTTCAAAAAGCCACTGCTTCCTTACCAAATTCTGAATAAACTTTTATCAGAGCTATTTAATCTAAAGCTGCATTAATCATTGTGAGATTTTGGGATTAAAAATGGCTGTATTGCTTTTGTTCAATGGTTTGTGCAAAAATAATTAAAATATTAATGTTTTAATTTGTTTTGAGTGTGTTATGTGTTCATAAGCAAATGTTTATGTATTAGAGTAAATCCTGAGTATAAGATTGTATGGGCTGTTGGATTATGTGACCACGTTTTACTTACTGAAATGCCAAAATACTTATGACCAAATGTTATAAATTTGTTGCCTTGTAATACACTTATAATATCGACAGTATACTTTTGACCTTTTCAATAACTGATTGCAGGCAGAACAGGAAAGAATGTTAGCAAACCGTGAGCATCTTTCCAAGTGACTGAAAGTGTGTCCTTGTTCAAAATCTGCACTCTCCTCTCTCAGCAAACTGAATATATTCCAGCAGCGCTCAGGCTGATGTACAGGTGAGAAAATAACCAAGGATTCTGAGATCACCCAAGGCTTTGTGTCCACCATGATCCACTCACACTAGGTCAGCTCAGAATAACCAGAAAGGGCTGACCGCCGATGTTCACTCACCCCTAGAGTCATTAATCACACGGCACAACAGATGACCCACATGGACACATGGTAAAACACAACCCGCACACTTAGCACACCAAATACACTCTCACTCGCACACACAGAGCTGATTTTAATTAGAAAGCCAAATGCTGGATGGCAGCATTGCTCCAGGTAAGCAGTCCTCAAGGTCTGTACTCCAGCTTCGTTATCCTACACTAAGCAGCACAGACATATTTCTGCAAGATGAGTAAGGCTTCTTCTTCTTCTTCTTTTCCTTTCGGCTTTCCCTTCAGGGGTCACCACAGCGAATCATCTG
>VXCM01004624.1:23810-43694 GCA_014773175.1 Lucifuga dentata | reverse complement strand
GGGGGGGAGGAGGAGGAGGAGGAGGAAGGAGGTCTTATTCACACCATTGCAGGCGTGAGACAAAAGAGGTCTTTTCTCCTGGACGGGGCGACGATGACATCACCCTGCACCTCGCTCCTCGTCTTCATGCTTAAGTGGTTATCAGCCTTTGGGGGGAGAAAGGAGACAAAAAGGACATGGAGAATTAGATTTAGCATTTGGCTCAAACGGGGCGTCGCTTTCATTAGAAACCTTCTTTAGCAACGCTGCTAATGTGCTACACAAACAACGTCATGTAATAACCCGCTAACGTTTCACGTTTTATCATAACTACAACGAGAATTACTTCAAAAAATTAAATGATAAATTACTTAAACAATTTTTAATAATTGATTGTCTCAGTCATTAATTTGCTAGTTGAAACTTCTCCAAAATGAGGATTTTTCTGCCTTTAAATATATTTTTGGTTTAACGAAGTTTTGTTTGTAAGGACAAAACCAGCAACTTAACATCATCAAGTTGCAGAGAAAAGTTCACAAGGTTGTTAAAATCACAGGATTCATCCTCTGGGGAGCATCAAAGTGTTCCAGTAAATATCATGGCAATCTGCATATTAAAGGACTATACCACCCATTTTGCATGTTTGAGCCTAATTTGTTCAATTTTCACACATGTAACGTTACTGACAATCATTTCCCAAAGCATACTACTGGAACGGTGAATTAAAAATGTTTTTCCTACCTTCCGGGTTTCAGCTATTAAAACACTATTAAAATCAACTTAATACTTGAAACGTTCATCACAGACAAGACGTGTATTCAGGTTTTTTTTCAAAGTTTACCAGTAGTAATTTTAGCATTTAAGCACAATAAAAAGCATGGAGTGAATGTATGCCTCCACCTGGGAATATAGTCCCAAAAGAAGACCTGTGTTTATGGAAAAATTTAAAGGACCGTGACTTCATAAGGCTGTGTAACTATTAGCAGGAGAAACATGGATTTTTAAGGTGGGTGTATCACTTGAATATTTGATTTTTGAAAGATTAAGGGATTTTGCAAAATATCAGGAAAGCTGAAATATGGTTTTATCCTTTGGAAAATGATTGTCAGTAATGTAACATGTATGAAAATGGAATATATTAGGCTCAAACATAAAAAATGGGTGGTATGGCCCTTTAAGTGTTGATATTTCTTGTGTGAAAGTGTAAAATTTGGTTTGATGGTGATGCTACAATAAAGATCAGAGAATCCTGGAATCATTAGGAATTATCTTCTGGGACACACGAATATCCACAGCGGATTTCATGGAAATGTGGCCAGCAGAAATCAAGCTATACATAAAACACACAGACAGCCATGATGGCTGAACGGACGAAGTAAACCAATAAAAACACGCTTTCATCATGTGAAAAGGATGAAAAAGATGTTATATTAGCATCATTAATCAACAAATAAAACATGACAGCAGTGAGCGTTCAGAGAGCGTGATGACATGCTCACAAAACGGATTTTCAACAGCAAACTAATCAACCCTGATGAGCGACCTGTTTAAGCGTGTGTGTGTGTGTGTGTGNGGTACTTATGCAATGTGTGTTTCACTGACTTAAGTATTAGAGTTGCCAAACATCGCTCTCCTGCAGCCATGAGCCCAGGAAATTCCCTCGTGCTGTAAAACCTGCACTTACAGCCAGTCAACTCCTGTACCAAAAAAAAAAAAAAAANAAAAAAAAAAATCCCCAAAACACATTTCCCCTCCAGCAGCCCACACATGCCGGGCACCATTACACACATCGCGTGCCGAAAAAATGCTTAAAGGGCTCCAAAAATAATAAAAAAAAGTTGGATTTCTTGGTGTGTTAGATCTACACTTTACACGCACACTCAGTTTATTTTGAGAGGCTTCATGGTCGCTCAGACATGTTCCTCCTGATCAACGCTATGGCGGATTCACATTTCCAATATGGCCGCCCAAACATACACAACCACCAAATCTAGCGCCATAACTGCTATCGACCATACGACACAGCCAGAAGAAGCAAGATTCAATTTTATTAAAATGTTTCCAACGCTAACTAGAAGTGATTTGAGGACAATTTCGACTTAAACGATGAAAGCGAAAGCTGCCCATAAAAGATTATTTCTAAGTTAAATGATAAATGAAACTTAGAGAAAAACAATAAATGGGCAGAAACAAGCAGTAAAAATTTCTGATACGAACAACAATTATTTAAAACTTACATTTCTAAGAACCAATGATTTGCTGATGTATATTATTTGTTTTATTGTAATTCGTGTTGGAACTTTTCTTAATTTTGTACATTGTGAAGTGAGAATAAGCAAAAAAAAAGACAATTTGGATGAAAAATTAAGACTTTTTTCCCCTAAGAATCTAGAAATCTGTATTAACATATATATTGGCAGATATGCAAAAAAGAAATAGCAGTATATAAACATTTTACAGGCTGCACTCCTTAATTTGTTTTAGTAGTTCTAAATTAATTATTCTTTATTCTTATCTTACTGTACTTTGATTATAAAGTTTATTGTTTAACTGTAAAACGATCTGCCTCGCTACAATCTCCATTACAAGTAAAAATAAACAAGCATTAGCAGTAAAATGTACTTGAGAAGCCAAAGCAAAAGTACTCATTGCGTAGTTTTGCTGTGTGTGAAAAGCTGGTTTGTCAAGTTTTGGGGATTTTCATGCTTTTCGACGAGTTGAAAGAGAAGAAATGACAGAAGGAAGGAAATATAGAAAGAATAATGATGAAAGGACCAGACAGAATGATGGAAAGAAGAAGAATCGAGCTAAAAGGCTCAGATATGTTACACAAATGCTGGGAATCATCAGACTCATTTATCCAACATCAGGATTCCATCCGAGGATTCCAAACAGCAGCTGGACGGCCTGAGGCTCCGACTCCAACTCGTCATGTTCTACTTCACACCCTGAGCTGGAATAAATGGTATTCCAGTGATGCTTTTCAAGCTGGGACATTCCTCTCAAGACATCCAATCTGTCAAATTACCAGCTACAAAATCCTCCGAACAGATGGCGTCAGCATAACGTAATTGCAGTTCTTATCGGATCTTGTCTCATGGGGGGATTAGAGAAATATCCGCGTATCTGGAATGTTTCAGAAGGATCAGAGACGGTGAATGTGTTGACGTCTGTGTGTAAAGTCCTGATGTCTAACAGGTTTAGGCACAAAACACATTAAAATCAAAGGAAATACTTTCAGTCGCAAAAAAATCTGAAAAGAGGCCACATGCACTTCCTTTAAATTCTCTCTGTAACTACTAAAACTTAAGTCAGGAAACTGTACTGTACATTCATGGGTTGATTGATAAGTTTTGAGCCTTGCATAGATCTAACTCGTGTGTTAAATCATCTTCCCCAAAATTTCTGCAAATGACGCTGGAGCGATTTTATCCATGCTCACAGACGTCTTTTCTTAGCCGTGCACAAAATCCTCCAGAGCTGATATGATAATCTGAAGCCAAACAGGCTTCAGCTAAAGGCTTTTTCCATGTGTGGGAAGAGGTGAAAGTCTAAGTGGACAAACTGGGTCAGTAGTTCAAAGTAGTTCAAAGCCACAGTCATGGGTATAAACCGGCAAACGTGTTCTGCTCACAGAGCCTCCATAATCACAAGTTCCACGAAAGTCAACAAAAAAAAAACCCCAAAAAAACCCACCACAACCCATGTTCAATTCCGTTGNACGAAAGTCAACAAAAAAAAAACCCCAAAAAAACCCACCACAACCCATGTTCAATTCCGTTGTCAGGCTCAGAATTTATCAATTGGAACTCCTATTATTCTTATTCAGCTGCCAAAATGAGATCATGATGATGCGGTGGAGTGAAAGACGACCAGCAACTTTAACATCAAATTTATAAGGCAACAGATCTCGAAGCCTTGACCTTAAAGATCATATTGTGAGTTTGCCAAATACCCATATATTTCAAAAATCACATGTTCAGGTGATAAACCCACCTTAAAATTCAATGTTTTGCCTGCTGACACTTACACATGATTGTAGAAGATTATTTAATTTCTACAATGCTTGGTTCGCTGTGATGAATTATTTATCTCAAACAAATTTCAAGTCATAGCATAGCATACTGGAATGAACTGAAACCAATGGCAGTCTGGACGGTAGGAAAAACAAACTAAAACAAGGACGTGTGGGAGTAACAGGACGTGTGGGAGTAAAATCTGTGAACAAAGGTTAATAACTTGCTCAACCGTGATAGCAGCCAATCAGGGGACTTTGGCCCCTCGCTGACATCAAAAGACAAATTAAATTCTGTGAAAATGAAATGACAGCAGAGTCTGCGCTTACCTGAGCCAAAATTAACAAATATAATTAATGTAAAATTAGCTGCATTCTACAGTATATACCATAAAATGCACATCTGGTCATGGCTAATCCTTGTTTAGGTCTGCAGGTTAGAGTCAGCACCATGGTTAGTATCGGGTTTAAAGTTGCATTAAACAATATTTTCTATATGACATCGAATCAACTGACGCCCTGTAATGTCAAAGTAGAGTTTATACTGCTGATCACACTGAAAATCCACAGACAGGCATGGCAAACAGCAGGGATATATTGGACATGTAAAGGACCTTGAAGTTTATGTATTTTATTGCTGGCTGATTCTGATCTTCTGGTACTAACCACACTCACGAGTTTGAGTTTTTAAAATACCATGACCAGTAAGCGTCTATATCTTCACGTGCTGCCATATCAAATAAAATATATTCATCACACGTCCGCTCAGCGAGCCGCCACTTCAATTAACCGCCTTTAATGAAGCCAAGAGACAAAAACCACAAAGAAACGTGACTAAAAGGGAAGGAATCCACCAATCAGAAGAGAAAAACATGTGATCTAAGGATCAGCCTGTGATGCAAGAGGTTAAAGGACCATACCGGCCATTCTGCATGTTTGAGCTTAATATATTCAATTTTTATAAACGTAACCTTACTGACAATCATTTCCCAAAGCATACTACTGGAACAGTGAATTAAAACTGTTTTTCCTACCTTCCAGACCTCCATTGGTTTCAGTTCATTCTGCTATTAAAATCAACTTGTTGATACTGTAAATGTTCTTGGGATAGGTAATCCATCATCACCAACAAGACGTGTATTCAGGTTTTTTTAGAAGTTATGTAATTTTAGTGTTTAAGCTCAATAAAAAGCGTGGAGTGAATGTATGCCTCCACCGGGGAATATAGTCCCAAAAGAAGACCTGCGTTTATGGAAAAATTTAAAGGACTGTGACTTCATAAGGCTGCATAACTATTAGCAGGAGAAACACGGATTTTTAAGGTGGGTGTATCACTTGAATATTTGATTTTGAAAGATTAAGAGATTTAGCAAAATATCAGGAAAGCTGAAATACGGTTTTATCCTTTGGGAAATGACTGTCAGTAATGTAACATGTATGAAAATTGAATATATTAGGCTCAAACATAAAAAATGGGTGGTATGGTCAGTTAATAACCATCAGAAATCATCGACTAGACAAATCTCAGTCTCAATTTGTTTGATGCTATAAATGCTACAAAATGTTACAAAATGAGAGCGTTTCTGTCATGTGATGCTGAGATGAGGTTTATGAAGCAGCAGATGAAGAACTTGCCTCTGACTCTGACTTGTCATACAACAGAAATGAAAGAGCAGCCCTCGAGTCGTGCTGCCAAGTAGACATGATGTTCTCATCCAGTGCTGCATGATGTCATCCTGCCTCCGGTCTGATATTCCTGGACTTTATTTCTCATGTGGATGCCCACAGTTACGCTTCCAGCCGCCACACCGTCCATGAACCAGAGACGCTTTATTCATGGACGTTTCATCGCCATTACCAATATTTTTTGGAGGAAGCCGATAGAACGCTTTTTGAGGAAGTTGGGGTTATTGTTAAAAATTTTAATACCAGTGACAATTTAATGCAGAAGAATAATTTAGAATAACCATGAAAAATCACGAATAACCAAAACTTTAAAAATAATCTTGAAAAGTCAGGATTAACTGAAAAGTCTCGAATAACCATGAAAAAAATCACGAACAACTGAAAGTTTGGGAATAATAACTAACAGATGAATCAGTAATGAAATTAATCTTTAGCTGCATAAATAGTTAACTCTATTTTTTTTACTGGTCCACTTGTAAAATGATCAGGAAGTATAACACTGCAATAATAGATAAGAAATTAACCGATAAGAATTGTCTTGAAGTTACCGCAACGTCTGGTGATTCGTAATGTTAAGAGTTTTTGTTTTTATAGATTTTCAGCTGGTTTAGTGGGATGGATCCAGCTGCTGTTCTGTCATGCCCATGTCTGTCTGCCATGATTCTCTCAGATGAAGGATGACACACACACACACACAAACTGACACACACACACACACTTTGGCTCGACTTGCTTCTTCTTTCTCCTCGTGTCTCGGTGAGATCACGCTAAACTGAAGTGAAAATGTCTCCCTCACATTTACAGATAAGTGTGAGTTCAGCAGGGAGGACTTTTTTTTTTTTTTAATCTCACAGCCCAAATGTCTGCAGCATTTAAGGAATTACACGGCGAGTTTTGGGAGTTTGTCCTTGAGTAACTTTTCCCTTTTACACATTCTAACATTTGGTTGGGGATAATATTCTGATTTTTAAAAAAACTCAGAAATTTGTGATTAAAAAAATTAACAAATCTGCAAAAAATAAAAACTCACAAAATTGCAAAAAAAGAGGAAAAACTCATATTTCCTTTAAAAAAATCCTCAAATTTCTAGAAAAAACTTAGAAATTAAAAAACCTCACAAATTTGCAAGAAAAACTCAAATTTTCAAAAAAAACTCGGATTTACTTTAAAAAAATCCTCAAATTTCAAGAAAAAAATGAACAACAAACTCACAATTTTGCAAGAAAAACCACAAATTTGCAAAACAAGTTAGATCTGCTTAAAAAAATCTCCAAATTTCAAGAAAAAACTTAAAAATTAAAAAGAAACTCACAAATTTGCAAGAAAAAAACTCACAAATTTGCAAGAAAGAAACAGAATTGATTTGGTAAGTTTGGATAAGTGGAACACAACTCTTCTCCACACAGACTTCTGATTTTGAATGAAACACAATCGTGAGACTCACTTCATTAAATCAGCGAAGGCTTTCTTCTGAATACACTCACGTCACAGAACCGTCAATTCAAAGTCCATATTTACAATAATACAAAGATGTTGGGCAAAATGCAAAAGTATTTCTTCACTGTTAAATCTAATGGAAAGCGTATAATTTAATAAGGTCACACACAGCAGGTATGATTCGTTTGAAAGTTCCTTTTGTTTCAGCTTGTTCTGTGTTTCACGACTATTTCCTCTTCTTTACTTCATTCAACAACAAATAAGGAACTTTTCATACTGTAACTGATAGCTGAGCTCAGAATCATGCCAGTGCTACTTCCAAATTAATCCATCTCTAAATACAAACAACTCGAAATATTAAGCCATTTTCTCAGCAAATTTCTGACTTTTAAGCTCAGAAATTTGTGAGTTTCTTTCCAGAATATTACCAGATTCCTTCCTTCATCCATTATGCCTCTAATACGCCGTCACCAAGGTGAGAAATTGTCCTGATATGATTGCCTGATATCAGAGACAGATTTTTAATGCTTTTTTCTTATCATTTATCTCTGAAAGTAGAGAAATTGACTTTGCATTGACATGTCAGATGTAAAAAGTTTTATTTAAATCAGTACTGAGGTTGTCTGTCCACAGAGTTTTAGTTCCCATGAAGGGAGTGCCCTGCTGTGACTTTTTGTGACTTTTAGTTCCCTTAAACAGAAATATCCCTTCATGGCTCCTACATATGTTTTGTGCAGACTGTGTAGGATGAATTTGATAAACAGGATCATCTAAAATAATACCAGCATTATCCTAGTTATTTTCCGTTTTGTCTTTGTTGATGAGGAGTTTTGATTGATAAGTTATGAGCCTGACACGCAAATGAGTTACTGCTGTAATATTTTTGTGGAAGTAAAGTACTTCCTGAGATTTTTGATCCATTATGTGCAGTCATTTGAGTTCAGATTTTAATTAACAAGTTCTAGAGGCACGCAAGACTCTGAGTCAGACAAAATTTAAAACTAGACCAACATGAAGTCATTATACACACTGGCTTCTAACCATGGTTGTGGTTTTTGAACTAGTTCAGCAGCCAAACTTCTCACCTGATTTACCCTTCAGACCTCCCACTTCTAACAGAGTCTAAATCACTATAAATATTCATTTCTGCCTATGTGGGCCTTTAAATGCTGTTCAGTAAAATGCGTCACTGGCCACAGGGTCATACAAAAGGTATGCGATGATGTCATGAATCACAGGTGTGTGGAGTGTTTGCACTGTGTTGATTTTATGTATGAATTTTATGTATGTTTTGCAAGATGATGTGAGAAAAATTTTGGGGACAAAAAAAAATTCCGCATGATCTTGTTATCTTGAGGTTTTTGTCTGCTGGTGGTGGAAATGTCCTCTACTCTCACCAGACAATAGACAGATCCCAGTGAAAACAAACTGATGATTTGGATCTCATCATCACTTAAAGGACCATACAGGTGGTTTAGCCGTTTGAGCCACATACATATATGTTACTTACTGCCACATTTACCCAAAAGATACTGGAGTGGTAAATATTAGAACTAAACAGAAAAAATAATCCATATACAATATAAAAATATTTTTTATGAATAAAAAATTTAAAAAATGTCTTTAAAAAATTGTTTACTGTAAAAAGTAGGTTATTACTGTCCTTTAAAAAACATACATATTTTTATTGATCATTCATATTGCATTACTACTCTTGATTGTGAAAGTAAAAATAATCATAACCTGCTATTTAGAAGAACTTTCAGGCTAACATTTAACATTTTAATGTAGTTTAAAGACAATTTTTAATTTAAAAAAAGATTTAAAAACCTATATGAAGTGTAGCTTATAATTCAAAAGTGAGTAAACTATCAGCTAAGTTTGGTCATAAAAAACAAAAACGACCTTTAGGTAGCATGAGGAACATTTATTTTATGAGCAGAAAAACAACAGATATCACCTATCTGCTGTTCTCAGAGTTTAATATTTAATATTTGTCAACCTATAAAAAGTTATGTAAACCCTACCATATACGTAAACAGGTTATTTAAAGATTTTTGTTAATTTTATAGGAGTTTGTGCGACATTTGCGGATTTAGCGTAAGATTTTTCTAACGTTAGCTGCTCCCTGACATTTTGCTAGTTCTTGTATCGAGCTCAGTTCGGGCAGAAACAACCAAACAGTGACGTTTTATTGTTTATACATATAGTTTTTAATCGTTTATACACCATGTTAAATTCACACACACATGGGTAAAAGTTTAACTTAGGCCCCGTTCACGAAACTTAACCAGCTGCTGATTTTTTTATGTTTAACTAGAAATTTTTCGTAGACTCACCGTTTGAGACTTCGGCGTAAAAGCAGAAAGAGGTGAAAGAATGTTCGGGCTGGTTAAAAGGCGGAGGCTGTCCGGTTTGACGGTGTTAAAAACGGTGAAGTTTGAGCTGTGAGGCTGTATGAGAACAGAAAAGAAGAGGCAGAGTCTGAGCTGCTGCCATGAGAGATGAGGTCACTGCGATAAAAATATAAGCATGGCGTCATCCGAGCTGCAGAAAAAAAAAAAAGCTGCGGCAGCAACAGGCTCTTAAAGCTACAGGCAGAGATTTAACATCAGGTCTGATGGCGCTAAAACACAAACACATAAATATTTTATTTATATATTTCTTTATATATTTATATGAAGAAAATATATTTTATTATAATTCTATTATTATAATAAAATTAATATATTATCATATTATATATAAAAATATATAATATATATTTCTTTTTATTATAATATTTTATATATTTTTATAAATATTTTATTTATATTATTATGAATATTTTTTTTTCTTTTTTCGGGAAAAAATGAATAAATAATTATTTATTTGTAATTCCTTGAGTCACAATTCAGCCTCCTAAATAATTTTTTTTTTTTTTTTTTTTTTTTTTTCCCACAAGATAATGTTCTTGTGAGCACAAGATAATTATCTATATTGGTAACAATTTATTATCTTGTGCGCACAAGACGGTGTTCCATGTTTTACCTACCTCTAAGTGGCAATGCACATTTTACATTTAACTGCACATTAGTAGCAATATCTTGATTTAAAGGACCATAAAACACATTTTGCATGTTTGAGCCTAATATATTCAATTTCCATACATGTAACATTACTGAAAATCATTTCCCAAGGCATACTACTGGAACTGTGAGTTAAAAAAAAAAAAATCTAGACCACCATTGGTTTCAGTTCATGCTTGGAAACATTCTTGGGATTGCATCTTTGTCAGGTACAAAAATTGTACATGGCATGTGATTTAAACCTTTAGCATGTTTATCAGGTGCATCCTCTAAACTTAATGTTATTTTCACTTCTGAATAACCATTTCCCAATAATATTTAAGAAAAAAATTACTGATATTAACAAGGAAATTATAGTTTTTCAGTCTGAAAACAGTGAGGACTTTCATCAGTTCTGATTTCTCCAGATCAAACACAGGTCATTTGTTCCACTAATTGAGCCATGATGATCATTAGGGTTTCTGTTTGGTAAATTTTTTAATCAGCTGACTTTCACACAGCTTTTGAGATGCAAAGTTCCAGTTTTCCTCATGGCATGTTGCATTGGAGGGTAAGCAGTTTGAGGACAATGGATGAGAGGAGAGCAGAAGAAAAGTGAAAGGATGAATGAGAGGAGAGCAGAAGAAAAGTGAAAGGTTTGTCATACTGGAGCAATTAGCATGCATGGCTAACTCAGACTGCTGAATCTGAATGAAACCATCAAAAGTCACTGAGTTGCTGCAGAGCTGGAAGACAGAAGAAAGCTGCTAACCTTAAACTTACAGCTTTTTATTTACCTTTCCATTTGACATAATGTGGAATTGTTTTGTAGGAATGTTATAAGCAACTTGTGTTAATAAAAAGCAACAAAGGTTAATATTTTACTTTTTTATCTTCCAATTAAAGAAATTTCTACACTACGGAAAATGTGTTAAATGTATGGATATGACAAGGAACACATGACTGAAATTCATGTGGTTAATTCTCACATAATAGACGCATGTATTTGTAAGTAGACAGTATTGATGACAGGACTGAGGGCCTCTGCATCGTGAATACTGTCTGCAGAAACATCCAGAGTATGAATGAAGCTGCTGGTATTGTGTTGTGACTCTGCCACATATTCCACATCAGCTGCCCAGTTTTCCCACCACTGCTGCTGCTGATGTGAAACAACAAGACTGCTTTTCATTTGTCTGCCAGTTGTTTGTGGTTCAAACACCCACACAGAACAGTTCAGCGGGACCCCTCATAGCTCCCATAGCATCCACCATGAAATCTCAATGACTGGAGGATGTTTGGAATTTGTTTTGTGCCATACTTCTACTGAAACCAACATTATTCAACAATAGTTTTCACTGATAACTTTATGTAACAACCTGTGTTTTCAATGAAAACTGTTAACTGTAAGGTTTTCAGATCATCCAAAGGAAAACACTGTTTCTGAAAAGACATGCTTCCTAAAATAAACATTCTGATTAATTCCACTACTGGAATTCTCAGATGGAGGTCTCAAAACTTCAACAAATAAAATGGAATGTTATGTGATTAGCTACCACAAGTGAGAAAATCTGTTTTGTGATTTGCGTAAACTAACTCTTTAGAGTGCTACTCAGCAGAAATGAGCATCAAAGCAAAATGAAAGAAAAAGATTTGGACTTTACTTCTTTCTGAAGTCAGTGAGAAGTTATCTTTGTGGCTCAGGTAAAAGAAGGGGACAGTGTTAGTCCGACCAGACTGTTAGGCTGAGTCACTGTGGGCTGAATAAAGTTCTACAACACAGAGTTTGTGAGAGGTAAATCTGAGATAGTCTGATATGGTTTACTTCATTATGTGAAATATCATAAAGAAATTTTAAAAAATTAAAAATGCTTTAGGAGTGTCTACTCTACTCTTTTCTTTCAAGCATGTTACAGTTTTCTATGTGCAGTAACAGGATTTTATTCTCTAATATAGAGTTGAACTAAGATATCATTTTCCATTTACTATTTACAAAAACAAACTGCACCATAATACACATCAACAGCTGAGCAACATGACAACGAAAACAAAGAGAAAATTCACAGACAAAAATATAAAAAACAAAGTAAACTATGAAAAAAAAATGATAAATGAAATATATTTTGCATAAAACATCATTTAAGGATATGGAACCGGGGATTTATTAAAATGCATTTTATGTATGTTGCAATGCACTTTGTTAACTGTAGAGGTCAGTATTGCGCTTTGCGGCGTACAAGCCTGCCAGAATTAGAAGGCGAAGAAGAAGAGGTGACGTCAACAGGAAACACGGTATGATGTAAACAGAACAAAACACTGGAATTGTTGCTGTTAACATTAGCTCCTATGTCAGCTGTCAGCCCCTCTGCGATGCCTGCTTACGCGGATTAACTTTAGCTTCGTTTTCATCCGCGACAGGCATTTTATCTCTGCCATTTTAGCCGATTTCAGCTAATTTAAAGTAGCTACTGACACGCTAGCCTTGGTCAAAATGGATGACAACAAGGTAAGAAAGCTAAAAGATGGTTTGTGGTTAACTAGCTGCGTTTGGCTTTAAATTAAGAGAAAACGTCACTGTAGAGGATGAACTTAAATGTAGTAATTGTAATCGAGGTGTCATTAGATGTTATTGTATCTATGATTATATCTATAATAGTGCTAATCCTAACATAGCAACTACACTGTAGTTACATAACACGTTAAAAGTGAAATCAAAGCATTAGCTGTACTCTTTTACTCTTAAAAGCATAAAAAAGTCTAAAAAGCATACATTACTCTACTGTGGAGTATTATACGTGCCCACATTTTAAAAAAGTATATGTAAAACATCTTATTTCTCAACTTGTCATTAAAGCATATACAGTTTAATTGCTGCCTTCGCGTACCCTAATTATCTATTCATTGTAATTGTAATTTCATTTTCATTTTTAGATTTGAACTTTATATTGCCTTGCCTTGTGTTTAGGTTTTTAGATTTAGGTTTTACACTCCCAAATTGTAATTGTATTTACACTGCATGTTTTGATCTATTCGAGTGGAAATTTGGAACAAAGCTAAAAAGTATCCCGAAATAAATTTAAAAAAAAAGAAAAAAAAAAAGTGAGGAATCACTAAGTTTTAAGTGAACGTGAAGGTTGAACCGTGTTTACATAGTGGACTCTTACAATGAAAGTTTATGGGTCACGTTAAAGGAAAACTGATGCAGAAACCCTACCTGTCATGTTTCTGTACTCATATTTTTCTTTTTTTTTTTTTTTTTTTTTTAAGAGTGGTACAAACTTTTATTTAAGGAAAGCAGAGACAGAGATCTGCATTGTCTAACCATCATGAGTATTATATGTATTCAGTCTTTTCTGATAAACAACACTTTGTCATCTGTGACAGATGGTGGGTGGTAAAGTGAAAAAGCCAGGAAAACGTGGCCGCAAACCTGCAAAGATTGACTTGAAGGCGAAGCTGGAGCGAAGCCGTCAGAGTGCACGGGAATGTCGAGCCAGGAAGAAGCTGAGGTACCAGTACCTGGAGGAGCTGGTGTCCAGTAAGGAGAGAGCCATCTGTGCCCTGAGGGAGGAGCTGGAGATGGTAAATATCATTATTCCTCAACAGCTCAATCAACCTTCTCACAAAGTACTAAACACAGTCTGCAAGTTACTAAGTTTGGGTTTAGACTCCTTAAGTAAAGCATTACCATACTCACATACCTGTATGTTTCCCACCAGTACAAACAGTGGTGCTCAGCCATGGACCAGGGGAAGATTCCCTCAGAGATTAAGGCCCTTCTCACAGGTGATGACCAGAAAATTCCCCAAGGGGGCAGCAGCACGAAGATGTCCAAGAATGGGAAAAACAACATCAGTAATGGCCAGTCTGGCTAGTTTCCTCAAGGATGAGTCCAACCTTCTGAGGTGGAAACTTCCCAGTGAGACGGAGGTTAAAGATGGATGATATAAGGCTTTAGAGCCAAACTGGTGGTGGTCAGTCATTTTCAGTCCACACAGATTTTACTTTATTACACTTTACCTACACAGATTACACCTTTACAGTACACATTTCTTTAATCTAAACTTAGATTTGACAGCTCTTTCACATATATAGATTAAGTTGCACTTATGTTAATATCGTCTGGATTTTTCAAATAGAATTTGTTGTATGAATTTATTTTGCTCTTTAGGAGCTTTTTTTCTGTCTGCTGCTGCCCTTCATCATCTGTTTGTGTAAAGTGACATTGATGAAAAAAAAATCCCACAGGAATTACATCTAATTATGTGGGAAGCGTTTGCAGGAAAATGACGGCCTTCCAGGCGCTGCATTAAAGTGCAGCTTAGATGTCTGGAGGCTGAGGTTTGTTGCTGGATTTTCAACACATCCAGACCGAGATCAGGAATATAAATGGACAGTTAACATTGATAAGTCAATCGGATTTATGTCAGATATATTTTTGTATTTTATATTGGCTCAGATAAACCACCTTGTGGATCGTTGTGCGTTTATGAATGTATTGTTTGGACTGAATGTGTCTATTTAGTCGAACAAGTGGTATTTCTGCTGCTTTATTTTTTTAAGCAACAGCTTGTGTTTTTTGTGAACAAAATGATTCGAGTTATAAATTATACATTTACTTTTTTTTTTTTTTTTCNTTTTTTTTTTTTTTTGCAAAACAAAAAATACGCACCTTCACAAATTTTGCCAGATGCACTTTGTCAATTGAACTGATTCTGGGTTGTTGATGCACTGTGATACCTGAGAGTCTGAAACCAGCTTTTCTGTTTCTCACAGAAATAAAGTGTCGCTGAGTGTTTGAAGTCCAGGATTTTGGTTTTGTTACGTGATTGTTCCTCTGCTTTTGTAACTCTGCTTGTATAGAGAATAAAGAAGAAAAGAAGAGGGTTCTTGGTGTCCTGCTTTCCAGTGAAATCAGCTCAGACCTCCTGATAAGATGATACATACATGTTAATTTCATTTATATTAACTTGATGTTTTTGACAGGCATTATAAAGGTTTAACAGAGTAGCTACGTACTCTTTAGAGAAACAGAAGTCTAATAAGCACGATAATGACATGTAAAACTGCATTTAAGCCACTTAACGTCTTAGTTTATGTTGAATCTACTGACCATATTTCAAATATTAAAAGAATAATTTATTTTTACACAGCCTGAACGTATTTTAGAACATCAGAACCACATGTATCGTAATGTATATGCATCTTATGTTCTAACTGAATTATTTTCACTGAAGTGTAAAGCGTGGACCTTTAAATCACAGTAATTGACAGTATACAGAAAGTCGACATTTCACGAGTGTATCATTACACAATGTTATATGTTTTCACAAGCAGGTATAGCATTAAAAAGTGATAGAGATGGGAAAGGCAGTGTCCTGTTTCGGTAGATGTTACCAGGCACAGACCTGGAAAGACTGTGCTGCTGCTGGCATGGTCGTCAATCCTGTCTGTAAAAACGCATATCTAGTGAACGAAATGATCAGCATAGGCAAAAATAAACTCATTTATACTCACCTAACATATATGAAGTTAGAACAAAGTGATTATTCCCTTTTTCTGTTGTGCTGGATTCACCAAACCATTTTTGATTACATATTTAAAGGGGCAAAAATTGAGGTTGGAATGAAAATAAGAAAATGGGAATTTGTATAATATGTCCTCTTGAAAGTAAGAGATGATGTTATTCCTTAACATTCTGATTCTGACAGTTACTCCCTCATTTTATGACAGCAATGTGGACACCGCAAGGAAAAAGAGAAATATCCAGTATATGTCAGTTAATAACTAATGTGTCTGATTTTGCCTTATTTTGTCATGTTACCTGGTAGACAGGAAATAACATTCATGCTACAGCAGCTCCAGCATCTTTACAGGCTGCACAAGCTTTAGCCCTCAAGTTTTTGGAAAAATAAAGAGTAAATATCAGCTAATGACAAATAATATAAGTGAATTTCCTTCATTGCCACATTTCATATGATGCAAATATTTGGAAAATAAGGCTACTGAACACAGACTGCACTGCCTGAGAACTCCCTTAAACGTGACTTAAACATTAATCCTCTGGAGTTTAAAGTCACTTTTGTAATTATTGTTTTTATTGAATTTTGCTTTTATTTGCCAGGAAGAAAAAAAATCATTTACCAGACAATTTTTGTCAGCAAATGAGAATGACAAAGCGCCCTTCAAGGCCTTGTTTGTTGGCTAAATCAACATTTTCACAAGCCATAATCTGTCTTTTAAATGATTTTTAGCAGCTTTTAGATTAAAAAAAAACAACTTCCAAAGTAACTTCAGACTCCAGAGTTTTAATGCTACACAACACTGAGCTGTTTACGGCTAGTAATCTTAGCTTCTACTCGTAACATCACAGAAGCAAATCAGATGCATTTACAACACACAGCTGAAAGATGGCGGATACCGTGGTACTAGCTAACAAACCGACAGGAGAATCGGGTTATCAATGGCAATTCCAGTCAAAAACAACAAAAGTGTGATTTGTGTCGTAAATAGAAAAACAGCGAGTTGTTCACAGCTATCGTTGCCCAGGACCTCAAATATGGCTGCCAGAAGGTGATGCTGCCTTCATGTGCTCCTCGTAAACTCCCACTTCTTTGATTAGAAGTCGTAATTACCATGAGACACATTCATTTTTACTGGCTAGCAAATTATTTACAAATGCATTTTCCCACAAGAATTGTTGGAATAGTGCCTGTGTGTGTGTGTATGTGTGTGTCCTCATATGTTCATCTGAATACACGTAAGAAACAGGAATACTGGGTATTTATAAAGACTAAAATATCACAGGGTATCATAGAAAGTTTCTCACTGGTAATTACACACTTCTTTTGGGTGTTTATGCGCACATAACCTCATAAATATTATATTTCTGATCTCACATGAAGGCAGGAAAAAGCCCTTTATACACTGAACACATTCTGATGATAAGAGCTAATACGTTAGCTCCCAGCTAGCTAAACTGCAACACTTGTGCTGTTGAATAATTTTGATAAGTTTTGAGATTTTTTTTCTAAACCGTCGTGGCTCACCTACACAAAAGTATTAGGAGGATTGGCATTGGTGGGCCAGGCGAGTTTCTTCTCCTTTGCCTCTCGTTCAAAAGCGTCATAAACAGAGTCCTTGGTGATGGTCTTTGCTCGCACCGGGATGTCCACCACCCCGATATAGTTCTTTTTGGCCATCCGAGAGCTGGCGGTGATGGTGTAAGCGTTACTACGGTAACACTTCATGGATGACATGCAGAAGGTTTCCCTCATGCCCCGTCTGAAGTTTGCATTGTAGACAGAGTACAGCGTTGGCTTGGATGCCGTGGAGCTGAAGGAGATCCAGGCAATGGCAGTGAAGAACAGCACCCCTTGTCTGCTGGGACCATTAGACTCCCTCGGGTGCCACAGCTGGGCAATATAAAAGGGTGTCCAGGTAAGGAAGAACACCGAATTGAGCATGAGGAACATCTTGATGGTCTTGACTTTAGTCCGAGGGACAATGTTCATCGTCCGGCGCACTGTGTGGCCATCTGCACTGATTCTCCAGATGTAGCGGACCACCCGCTGGTAAAAGGACACGATCAGTGCCACTGGGACCACAAAACCAAAGAGGAGGTGAGCCACAGCGTAGGCTATGCTGCTCCAGCTCTCCGGGAGAAAAAAGTCACAATGACCCCCGCCGAGATCTGTGGACAGGGAGCCATAGAAGAAGAGACAAGGAGAGACAAAGGTTGCATCAAACAGCCACGAGGCCAGGATCATCTTCTTTGCCTTCTCCCTGGACACCTTGAAGCTGAGGGGGTAGACGATAGTGTAGAAGCGGTCTACAGAGATGGACAGCAGGACATACACCTGCACGCCGGGGCATAGGTGCTGCAGGTAGCGCACAACCTTGCAGGCGGCAGCACTCAGCGGCCATCGGCCTGAGGCGACCTGCAGGAGGATGAAGGGAGCGCAGCCCAGGCTCAGCAGCAGGTCCGCACATGCCAAAGACACCACAAAGTAGTTGGTGGTGGACTGAGTCCGTCGGCTGCGGTGGATGACCAGGCAGACGAGGGCATTTCCCAGGATGGAGACCAGCCACAGAACTCCAAACACCAAGCCCAGAACGGCAACCTCAGCTGAAGTCAGCTCATAGGAGGCCGAGGTCGTGTTCGGCCGGCAGGCGGACAGGCCCTCTTGGCTGCAGAGGGGGATTGTGGGTAAGGTTGCCAGGACAGTCGAGCTTTCCCTCTTGGAGTAGTTAAAGGACATCTGATACGTGAAAGATGGAGAGTGAAGGGAGGGACGGACACCAACTGTATTTGCTGACTGCGCATAGACCATAGCTATACTGCTGCCACAGAGAGGCGCTGTGGAGAGAAAAACACACATTTAACACCAGCTTTACTGCAAAACGTGTGTATTTAGAAAATTTCAAGGATTAAAAACCTTTTTGATGGACAGGAAGTCATAATTACACACTGAATTCAATACAAATTCTCAAAAAGCTGAATGATTTATTCATGAAATTACATTTATGTGTCATAAATCAAGCTTTGGTGTGTTCCTGTTACAAATACGATTCATGTATAAACTGTTATGTTTTCATAGTACATCTGCATCATATAGATGTTTATTTTATTCAGTAATCAATGAATTATACGTCATAATTTTGTTGGAAAACTGGAAATGTATCTGATTTGGTCAATATACAATGAACCTTTGGCATGTACAGTCTGAGCATTTTATCCAGGGAATAAATTCAACCAGGTAAAAGCATCAAACCCATCAGCAGCAGCTAATTTATAGGCTCACATCCCATCTTTATTTCATTAATCTGTTTTAGTGTCTGCAGAGACGCAGCTTCCTCTGAGAGCGGCCATTAAGGCTGTGAAGGAGCTCACGTGGGGAAAGCTTTCTGTTTATCACCGCCTTCATGTTTACTCTGGTGGTTTTTGCCCTTAGTAACCTGATCTGCAGTTAGTGGGTGAACCACACACACACACACACACTATAAATATATAAAACACACTACAGACCAGAAGTTTGAAGCCACCCCCAGATTTACAAAAAAAAAAATCATCAATACACTGTTTGTTTTACAATTTATTGCACAGGAAATGACAAAAATATATAAAATAAATGTAATTAGTTTTCAAGAAGAATTAGTCAACAATTCTCACATTATGTAGCCGCTATGGCTACAGAAATGATTTTTCATGAAGGCATCAGTCTGTATTAGTGCAACTTCCTGCTGATGTGTTTTAACATTCTATTCCTGCTGTCTGCCTTCTCCCACATCATTTAGAATTAGCGTGCTACAGTCTGCTCATGCTGTTGCTGCAGAGCAACAGCATGAGCATTAACTTGGACCAATAAAGGAATTATGAAGAAAGAGAATTACTATTCCATCCGTCAAAGACACGTGATTCCATCCGGTTTACCAATTATTAGTCAAAATTTCATTCTTCAACAGGAAACGATCCAGAACATTCATCAAAATGATGCCAAAATTACACCCATTCAAAAGAGAAGCAAAAGGTTTTAGAATTCTGATTGGTCAGAGGGAGTTACTTTGACCAAACCAAAGTCTGAGCCTCAAATGACTTCAGAGTGCTTTGATGTGACTAATTCTTCTGGAAAACTAATTAGTTACATTTATTTTATGTATTTTTGTCATTTCCTGTGCAATAAATTGTAAAATAAACAGTGTATTGATGATTTTTTTTTT